>JAAALK010000160.1:0-57820 GCA_019279435.1 Zizania palustris | reverse complement strand
ACCAATTTGCTCTCCGGTCATGTGGCGCGAACAACCGGAGTCCATGATCCACGTGCCCTCCAAGCCTCGACCTGTCGCCTACACATGATAAGAACGCCTCGATCGCTCAGTGCTGGGGTGAGTAAAATAATGACGAGGCATCCAGCACTGAGTGACACGAGTAGTAGGCACAGTAAAAGTAGACGGTCTACGCACATAATAATCAGAATGATGCAAAGTGCGAGGTCTACCTACATGCAAAGAACGCAAAGCATGTCGAGGTCTCCTACTCTGACGAGGTACAAAGCTACTCGCCCGAGGTCTACCACCATATGGAACATGGTGAACACCTCGAGGAGCAAAACCTCTCCGAGAAGCACGAGGAGCCTCGAAAACAGGACGAGAGTAATACTCAGACTCATGCATACCTAAAGATGGGTAATGCATGTCCTGATAGCTCATCGCCTGTGCACGTCGCTCATCCTTGATGCGACGGAAACAGAAACCAATCAAATGACCCGCCCGCTGACAATAAGAACAATGAAACACTCTCCTGGGGGCACTCTCCTGGGTCACAGGAGCAACTCTCACAGGCTCCTTGGGTTTCTTCTGAGTGGTTTTCTTGGGAGGATTTTTCTTGGTAGGAGGAGTGGTTTTCTTTGGTGGATGGGTAGGCTTTTTGGCTGGAGGGGTGTCCAACAGAGCTCTCTCTTTCTCTAGGGTGGTAGGAGAGGTAAAAACAGTTTTGGTCTTACTGTCTGAAGCTGTCCTCTCAAAACCCAAACCTAGAGCTACCCCAGCTCTGTCAGCACACAACTTGGTCTTGGCCAAGAGCAAATCCATCCTACCCTTCCCCTCAGTGCATTTGTTCACCACAGAAAGAAGGTATTCATTTTCAGACATGAGATTTTCAGCTCGCTCTCTGACAGTGCCTAGCTGGTCCTTAAGGGTAATGCAAGTGTCACAAACAGGTTGCACATCCTTAGAACTACCGGCCCTCTCCAATCTAGCCTCTAAATCATGAACATGCTTATCACGTAAATTAATGCTATCGCGCAATAAAGAGCAGTTCATGCAATCAATAATTTCATGAGGTCTAGAATCCACCTCCAAAAGCTGCTTCTGTGCAGTCTCAAGCTCAGAAAGAGTTTGAGCATGAACAGAGCGCAACTGAGCAAGCTCACCCATAACAACAGAACATGACTCACATTCAGCATCATCAAATTTAGACTTAAGCATGGCATATTCAGTAGATACAGATTCTAGCCTAAGTCTAAGGTCTTTTCTTTCTCTAGCGGCTTGCACAAGTAATCTATCCTGACCTAGCACTACTTCATTCAGCTCATCTAATTTAATTAGAAGCTGGTCAGATGATAGGTTTACCTCAGATGAGTCAAGCTCATCGCCGCTGTGATCGCTGTCGGCCATGAAGCAAAGGCCGGTGAAGTCACGTCCCTTCTTGTCCTTCTTGTCCTCCTTCCTTGGGGACTCCTCCTCCTCAGAGCTCGACTCCTCAGTTGAGGATGTGTCGATGTCGCTGAGAGCAGCAACAAAAGCTCTGGAAGCGGCCTTGGCTACTTTCTTAGCCATCTTGCCGCGCTTGCCCTTCACAAAGGGCTTCCTCTCCTTTTTGTGGAATTTGGGGCGGTCACTCTCATCTCTTTTTTTGACCTTGGGGCAATTGGCCTTGATGTGAGAAGTGTCGCCACATTCATAGCAGCCACTAAAACCACTTCTCCGCTGATCCCGTCTCTCATGATGAAAGCGGGTGAACCTCCGGGCAATGAGAGCAAGCTCGTCATCTGCTAGAGTATCCACCTGCTCCTTTGTGACGGAGACCAGGGAGGACAAAGCAAAACCATCTGCAAGAACACAAGTGCCTGATGTGCTTGGTTCTGCAGTGGTGCCACGGCTAGTGCTAGAAACCAATGCCAATGGCTGTGGCAAAGAGCTTCTGTGCACTGCAAGAGATGCCTTGGCAATCTCTGTGGACTTCAGCTTGCTAAAGAGTTCGTCACAGGTCAATGTGTCATAGCCTGTGGACTCCTCAATGCTGGATATCTTCACCTCCCATATGCTACGGTCAAGAGCATAGAGAAGCTTGATAGCCCTATCATGATCACTGTAAGCAAGCGTCCCGTTGGATCGCAAGTTACTCACTATAGCATCAAAGCGCGAAAACATGGCATCTATAGATTCACCAGGTGCCTGCACAAACAGCTGATACTGTTGGTTGTAGGTGCTTTGGCGCCTGGCCTTAATCTGAGTAGAGCCCTCATGATAAATAGTGAGCGTTGTCCAAATTTCCCTAGCAGTCCTAAGGTGCTGCACCCTATCGAACTCACTCCGACTCAAACCAATGAACAGTATGTTCCTTGCCTTCGAGTTGGCAATATATTGATCTTTTTCGGTTTGAGTGGTGCGGGTATCAGGGATGGAGTATTGTGAGTCCACAATCTCCCAAATTGCATTTCCTTGGCTTAACAAGTAAGCCTCCATGCGCACCTTCCAGTATGCAAAGTCTGTCCCATCGAACAGAGGAATTTTACTGCCTCTATCCATGTCGCCAACAGATCACAAAACCGGTTAAGGTCAACTGGTGATCTTAACCTGCTCTGATACCAATTGTTGGACCGGAAACGGCGACCAGAGGGGGGGTGAATGGGAGCTTTTAAAATTTCGGGCTAAAAACTTAGCCTTCGATTCTGTTCAGTCTTCTGCGGAACAGGCTTCGAACACAACCTTCGAAGGTCTGGTTCGGAGGTACTTCGACACCTTCGAACACAGGCTTCGGAGTGGTAAAAGTTCGAAGCCAAGAAGACTTCGCTCCACTTACAACCCTCGAAAATCTACTCTGCTAAGTCAGTGCAGGCTCCGCACACGAGGTGCTTCGAGCAGGCTTCGCACTTCACCCTTCGCAAGAGTGGACAGCCCTCTGAGGACTTCGACCAAGTACTTGGCGACAGCAACGGGTGCTGGGCTTCGTACCCGAAGGTCTACACGCACACACAACGGACTTCGCTAAGGGCTTCGACACAAGAAGCAAAACGGGAAACAACCAGGGCTTCGCTAGTAATCAGCGAGGTCTTGCCTCGTGTTACACAGAGCGACAGCACACTGAAAAGCACACTTCGCAATAAAACACCCTTCGCCAAGACAGGCTCCGGTGAACTAACGACAAGCGAGGTATGCAACACGAGCTCAAGCAAAAAGCACAAGACAAGCAGGGCTTCGCCGCTTGAACAAGGAACACTGAAAATGAACTCAGGATGTATTCAATCGAAGTGTGGCTACAGGAGCTCAACAGTAAATGCTCAAAGTGTTAAATGTTACCTACCGAGCCCCCATATTTATAGCCCACGGCTTCATCCTAAGGAAGTGACTACTTTACCCCTAGGGTTTACATCAGATTTGTCTCTACAGAACTAAGGGGTACAAAAGGTAGTCCACCTTTATTTTGGAGGCTTCTCTGTCAGCTGCAGAGGGGACAGTGTCAGCCTTTTTCAGAACAGACAGTGTCAGCCTTTACAGTGTTGACTTCTGGAACCTCCCTTCGCACGCGAGGGGTGCGGAAGCTTCGGCGCGAAGCCTGCAGCCTGTTGGCCTTCGCTCCGCCGAAGAAGACCTTCGATACAGTGACGGTTTTGAGCCGAAGCCGTCAAAGCCCTTGGGCCTTCGCACCACCACCTCCGGAGTGGATCACCACGGCTTCGCAGCTACTCCGAGCTCGAACACCGTCCGTCCGTGTACCGAAGCCATGCATGGCCGAAGCACCTCAAGTCAACCTCACTCCGAAGCCCACCTTCGGAGTACCACCCTTCGAAGTCCCTCCTTCGTCCAAGGCCTCCGCATGAAGCGTTCCATGAGCACTTCGTCGCAGTGTCTCACTCCGAGCACACTCCTCGACGAGCCTCACCCGGACCATGCCTTCGATGCGCCTCGACTTCTGAGACCTTCGTCGGGCCACCTTCGAGTGTCTCCCTCCGGAGCACACTTCGAAACCCTTGCCTCCGCAGAGGACTTGGTCCACCAACTCCGAAGTCACTCCGTTCGGAGTACCTTCGAAGTGCCTCACCTCCGAGGACTTTGTCTCGGAGTACCTTCAGCCGGAGCCACGCTCCGCACTCTCTGCCTTCACCTGGCACGCCTCGACCCGAGGACCGACCCGGACCACCTTCGCAGCCACCGTGACGGAGCTCCCCGCTCCCTTGGCATCAAACCACCCGCTTGACCCAAGTTCACCTGGCTCGAACCCTGTCCGTCGCCTCCGAAGTCCCTGCGCACCACAGTCAAGCAAACAAGTGTATCCAGTACTCCGGAGACCTCTCCGGGTTAGCAACCTCCGGCACACACTCCGGTGTACCGCCCAAAGTACCGAAGCCATCGGTACGAACCCTGTCATCGCGTACTGTCGGACCCCTCCGACGAGCACACTCCGCTGCGCAGCTGCAGCAAGCAAACACACACCGAACACACTTCGGTGACACTACCTCCGAACACCCTTCGGAGGTACCACCTCCGAAGCCCCTCCGCAGGTACCCTTCGAACAGAGGGTAAAAGCCTGTCAATCACTCATCACAAACACCGAAACCACCCTTGGTTTCACAATAATGAATGCCGATTTTAAAATTGTCTCCATATTACTAGCCCCTCTTTGGGTATAAGCAACTTCGAACTGTATTCAAAGATGGTTATGCGCAAAGAAAAAACTTCGGAGTACAATTTTTTCTTGGGGGTTCAGAGCCCCTCTGTCATTTTTAAAGATCTTTTGAAATCTTATGAAATGTCTTCGACCTTTATAGTCAGAAGAATGGTAACTTGGTACCTTTGTTTGCTTTGCGAAAGAAATCAATTAAGATAACTTCGAGGACACTTTATTGTCTTAAAAAATTTGTCACTTTGGACTTATAAGAACAGACATTCGAAGCTCATGGCTTAAATGCTGTTTTGCTTTAGCCAGCTTTGACTGTTTTTTGCGGAAATCTACCAGCCGGAG
Organism: Zizania palustris; assembly: GCA_019279435.1. Lineage (NCBI taxonomy): Eukaryota > Viridiplantae > Streptophyta > Magnoliopsida > Poales > Poaceae > Zizania > Zizania palustris. The sequence goes on along the minus strand of JAAALK010000160.1, from coordinate 52,845 downwards.
CTTGGATTTCGCAGAAATTATAGTCACCTTCGACTATTTGTGCAGAAGTCTACCAGCCGGAGCTTGGACTTCGCAGAATTTGGCCACTTGGGCTCTTTTTTGCAGAAGTCTACCAGCCGGAGCTTGGACTTCGCAGAATTTATAGTCACCTTCGACTATTTGTGCAGAAGTCTACCAGCCGGAGCTCGGACTTCGCAGAATTTGGCCACTTGGGCTCTTTTTTGCAGAAGTCTACCAGCCGGAGCTTGGACTTCGCAGAATTTGGCCACCTTCGGCTCTTTTTACGGAAGTCTGACAAGCTGCAGCTTGGACTCCGCAGATTTTGGCCACCTTCGGCTCTTTTTACGGAAGTCTACCAGCCGAAGCTTGGACTCCGTAGAATGTGGTATTGGCTCTTTTACGGATGCCTACAAGGTATTAGCTTGGGCTCCGGATGGATTTCAGCCACCACGCCGGAGGCTTCGACTTTATGGGTACGAAGTCCGGAAATACCTCCCAGCTTGATAACACTTCCCTCTCGATCGACTTCCGTCCCAGCGCGTCCGCTCGGGAGACTAGGAGTGTCAAGGGGAAGGTTAAACCACAGGGTGTATGTTTTATTAATTTAGAGGTGATTACAAATGAATTACAAGGAGCCCTTATGCGAAGTATCGCTTTAGGTGCTCCGCATGCCAAGTATGTGCTAACTCTTCACCTTCTAAATTAGCTAATTTGAATGAACCAGGGCGCCCCGAGCGGACGATTAGATATGGACCTTCCCATTTATTGCCTAACTTCCCTGGTGCTATAACACTTCGTAGAACAAGATGACCCGGCCTTAACTTGCTGAGCTTAACCTTCGGGTCATACCAAGTCTTCGTCTGCTGATGATACTTTGATAAATTAGCTACAGCTCGAAGCCTTGTCTCTTCTGACAAATCTAACGAAGCTTGTCTTTCTTCTTCGATGTCTGGTTCGGTGCTGCGAAATGATCCCCCTTTGAGCTCCGTTGGAGTCATAGCTTCATCTCCGAATAGCAGTCTGAACGGAGTAAAACCTGTGGACCTTGTTTGCGTAGTCCGAATAGACCACAGAATCTTCGGAAGCTCTTCGGTCCACAGTCCCTTTGATAGTCCTACTATTCTTCGATTTAGCCCTGATAAGATATTTCCATTGGCTCGCTCAACTGCTCCATTTGACTGAGGATGTCTTACTGCAGCAAAACATAGTTGAATGCCTAGGTCTTCGCAAAACTTCCTGAAGGGTTCTGCGTCGAACTGTGTTCCATTATCAACTGTGAGATATCTAGGCACTCCGAACCGACAAATAATGTTCTTCCAGAAGAATTTCTGTACATTATTCGAAGTGATAGCTGTTAAGGGCTCTGCTTCCACCCACTTAGAAAAATATTCAATAGCTACCACTGCGAACTTCAGATTTCCCTTTGCTAACGGAAAGGGACCAATTAGATCCATACCCCATCTGGCCATAGGCCATACCGGAGCAATGACTTGAAGAGCTGTTGGTGGGCGATGACTCCGTCGACCCATCCACTGGCATCCTTGACAAGTGCGGACCAAGCTCTCCGCATCAGCTGTTATTGTGGGCCAATAAAGCCCCTGGCGAAGTGTTTTTCCTGCCAGAGCTCTAGGGGCTAAATGACTTCCACAAAGGCCTTCGTGAATTTCTCGAAGAATTTCTTGGCCTTCGGCTTGAGATATACATCGGAGTAGAGGGGAACATACTCTGGCCTTGTATAATATACCGTTGATTAACTGATAGTTTCTTGCTCTGAGCTTTAATCTTGACAATTGGGGTTCTTCAGGCAAATTTGTTCCTCCTTGCAAGAGTTCTATGATTGAATCTTTCCAATCTGCACTAGGAATGCAGAGAATCTCTGCAGAAGCAACTTGTGGCACCGAAGGTATATTGAGCTCCTCATAAAAAGCTTCGTCAGGCACATCCACAGCTCCGGCAGCAGCCTTCGCTAAAATGTCCGCTTGCACGTTTTCAGCTCTTGGTATACTCCGAATGGAAATACCCTTGAAATGTGCTTCGATCTTGCGAATTTCTTCCAAATACTTTGCAAGCTGTGGATGTCGGACTTGAAAACTCTTGTCTACGTGCCCTGCTACTATCTGAGAATCTGTTTTTATAATTATCCTTGTAGCCCCTAGAGCACGTGCTTTCCGAAGTCCCAATAAAATTCCCTCGTACTCCGCTATATTATTGGTAGACTTAAAGTTGAGTCTTGCGGAGTACATTGCTCTTTGACCTGATGGTGAAATTAATACTGCCCCAACGCCTGCTCCGGATGCTTGGAAAGCCCCATCGGAGTAAATAGTCCAGACTCCGTCATCTGATTTCTCCGGAGTCAACTTCGCAGGTGGAGTCCACTCTGCTACGAAGTCTGCTAGGACTTGAGATTTGATAGCTGTCCTTGCTAGGAAAGATATGCCGAAGGGTGCTAGTTCTACTGCCCACTTTCCAATTCTTCCAGTGGAATCTTTGCTTCGGAGCATATCTCCTAAAGGATACGAAGTTGGTACAATTACATTGTGAGCTAAAAAATAATGTCTTAGCTTCCTCGAAGCCATTATCAGAGCATAAACGAACTTCTCAAGTTCGGAGTATCTTGTCTTCGCTCCTGACAATGCTTCGGATACAAAATAGACAGGATTTTGGACCAACTTCCCATTGATATCAGCTTCTCTGACAAGGACTGCGCTGACTGCTGAGCCTGTGGCTGCAAGATACAGAAGTAGGGTTTCGTCCGCAATAGGCACCGTAAGTGTAGCAAGATTGCTGAGATAATCTTTAATATCTTCGAAGCTTTTCTGACACTCCGGTGTCCATGCAAAATCTTCGGACCCTTTTAAAGCTTTAAAGATTGGCAAGCTCCTCTCCGCAGACCTTGATAAAAACCTGCTAAGTGCGGCTAGACGTCCGGTCAGCTTTTGCACTTGCTTTACATTCTCCGGAGGAGCCATCTTCTGCAGCGCAGTTATTTGAGTAGGGCTAGCTTCAATTCCCCTGCTTGAAACTAAGTACCCTAACAACTTTCTAGCCTTAGCTCCGAATATACATTTTTCGGGGTTAAGGCGGATCCCACATGCCCGAAGGCTATTGAATGTTTCTGCTAAGTCTAGGCTATGTTGGTGCTTTAAAGCACTCTTTATTACAATATCATCCATATAGGCCTCCACATTGCGACCTAATTGATGACCTAGAGCCTTAGCAACTAATCTTGAAAAAGTAGCCCCGGCATTTCTTAAGCCGAAGGGCATTCTTACATAGCAGAAGACTCCTGAAGGAGTTACAAAGCTCGTCTTGATTTCATCTTCGCGCTTCAACCATATTTGATGATAACCGGAATACGCGTCGAGGAAGCTTAGTAACTCCGAACCTGCAGTGGAGTCAACTAGTTGATCAATTCGGGGCATGGGGTAGGGGTCACGTGGGCACGCTTTATTCAAAGATGTGAAATCAATGCACATGCGCCACTTTCCGGAGGACTTCTTCCTGACGAAGACTGGGTTGGCTAACCATTCTGTATGGGCCACTTCTCTGATAATCCCAGCCTTCAACAGTTTTTCAACTTCGTCCTTAGCTAGAGCAGCTCTCTCTGCGGACATCTTCCGGAGCCCTTGTCGAACAGGCCGGGCCTTCGGGTTTACAAGCAAACTGTGCTCAATAATATCCCGATCGACTCCGGTGATATCTTCGTCAGACCAAGCGAAGACCTCCAAATTTTCTTCTACGACCTTTTCCAAGGAAGCTGCAACTTCGGGAGGTAAATCTTTACCAAATTGAAAAGTGTATTCTTTACCATCTTTGACAATGACCTTCGTTGCAATCTCTCCTTCGGGACTTGGTCTTGGAAATGACTTCTTCGAAGCTTCGGAAGAGGCTGAAAAAATTTCTCCATTATCTTGGACACTGTTTACTTGCCTTGGATCAAGAGGAGGACCGTGACCATATTCTGCCCTCCGAGCCATGGCTTGATCTCCGAAGATTGTCAGAACTCCTGACTGTGTGGGCATCTTCATGCACAAGTAGTTGTGATGCGCCACTGCTCCAAACTGATTCAACATGCCTCGTCCGAAGATGACATTATAAGCATACGGGGCATCCACCACATCAAAGATAACTTCTTCAGTTCGGGCTAATAAACCTTCTCCGAAGGTTACTTCCAGGCCTATCTGGCCAAGTGCATCTAGCGGAGGTCCTGCGAAGCCTTGCAGAGGACGAGCCGCTGGGAGGAGATGCTTCCGGGAAATGCATAACTGATCGAAGGCTTGCACAAATATGATATCTACCGAGCTACCTCCGTCAATTAGCACCCTTCGGACTTCTGTTCCTGCAATATCAGCAGTAATAACCAATGGATCTGCATGCGGGAACTTGATACCAGCTGCATCCTCCGCAGAGAAAGATATTGGAACATGAGACCACTCCGGCATTGCAGCTGCAGATGACGAAGTCCCAATGTGGCCTTCTTCTCGAACGTACTCTCTTCGCTGTCTCTTGGACATGCTTCCGAGGGTACCTCCTCCGGAGATAGGGAGAACTACTCTCTTCCCTCTATCTTGCCCTTCTTCTTGCTTCGGAGGTGGCATAACATTGGCCACCGGAGGATGCCTTGCAGCATCAAAATTTTCTATCCGCGCCACAGCCTGGACCGGCTCCGAACGCCCTGCTGCTGCTGGACTTCGGTCGGTACTACCTCGACCCGAAGTTCTCTCCAAGTATTCTCCCCGAAGGGTAAGAATAGCCTTGCAGGTGTCAGTTGCATGGCTTCGATTCTCTCCATGAATACAGCAAAAAAGGGTCTGGCCCTTGCCGACCGTTTTCCCTGGTGGCCTCCAACCGCTGGACTTGTTCCCCGTAGGCTGTGGAGCTCTTGGTGCAAACTTCTGCGGGGGTGCAATGTTTAAGACTTCAGAGCGAGGGTGCTTTTGCCCTCTTCTTCTATCATGTTGCACTTCGGAGACTGGCTCCTGTGGCGGAGCCGAAGTCTTCACCTCTGCTTTAACTTCTGTCAACACTGTCGAAGTAGCAGTAGTCCTCCGAAGCCAACCTTCTTCCGACTTCGAGTATTCCTCGAAGTACGACATCAGCTGTGATACTGTGGTGATGCTTTTCCGATGCAGTTTATCTAGAAGGCCTTTATGACTGACGCCTTCCTGAGCCGCATCAACCACCGAAGATGTGGACAGCCCCCGAATTTGCGACTTCGTGTGAGCGAAGCGCTTGAAGTACTGCCTCAATGTTTCTCCGGGGAGCTGTTTCACTTGGAAAAGGCTTCCTGTAGACATGGGGGGCACGAAGGTGCCCTGAAAGTTACTTATAAACTTCCTCTTCAACTGTGACCACGAAGCAATTGATCCTGGCTTTAAAGACCAGAACCATCTCAACGCCACTCCTTGAAGAGCCAACGGGAAGCACTTTGCCATAGTTTCTCTGTCTCCGCCACTAGCCTCAATTGCTAGGGCATAAGAACGCGCAAACTCACTGGGATCTTCGTCTCCGGTATACTTGCAAAGCTTCGAAGCTTTGAACTTCGGATCGAAGCGAACCTTCTGAAGCTCGGGATGCAACGGAGATTCACTGTCGTAAGAGGCGTTCTCCGGGGCTTTGGGATAATCAAGATCGTCGTCTTCATGCACTTCGGGGATAGCTGGGGTGGCTTGAGGACGAAGCCTGTTCGCAGCCTCTTGTCGCCACCTCGCTACCTCGGCTTGAAGATTGGCCATTTGAGTGGCCATGTCTCCAAGGCTATCTTCATCTCCTCCGGAAGGACCTTCCGGGTCTTGAGAACTGGTATGATCAGTTCGAATCGGAATGGAGGGTGGCAGAGTGGCTCCGGGCGGTCGGAGTATGGAAGGGGTTGGTGGAGAGGTTTCGTATCCTCGAGGGATAGAAGCCCCTTGCGGAGTTTGAGGTGGAGGGATAGTCGAAGACCCTCCGACTTCGACTGTGTCGAAGGGTATCTCTCCGGAGATCCGAGAGGACCTCCGAGTGGGATTGCGAGGTGCGCTCCGCTTAGGAGGCATGATGCAAGAGGTTGGTAGAGAACGAAGTTTTTTGGACTAAGTTCCCCACGGACGGCGCCAACTGTTGGCGTAAAAGATTACGCTAACAGGTTTCTGTAGAAAAGAAACTAACAAACGAAGTGTTTGCGAAGCAAACTGTTCTAAGCCTCCGAAAGGATAATAACTTAGAATAGTTCGAAAGTGTGTATTGAATCACTTGTAATCGGTCCTTCTTACAAGATGAAATGGGGGGTATTTATAGGCCTGAACATTAAGGAAAAGACCTATTTACCCCTTTATTACAACCGACATTAAGGAAACTATTCGGTTTCCTTAATAGGGCTAAAATGGTAAAAGACTAATATAATAGGATAGAAGATAAGTCTTCCATCTTAGCTGGCAGAAAAGATCCTGAAGGGCTTTGGTTCGAAGACATACTTCGAACCAATACCTGCCTTCGAGCTTCGAACCAGGTTCCAAGCACCTTCGAAGATGGCCTTCGGACAATCTTCGAACTGGTTGGCTGTCTTCATGCTGCTGTGGCAATAACCCCGAAGATGAGATATTTTCCCCCAACAGCCATTTTTTGCTATCAACACATGCCCCCTGCCTTTTAGCAAACTTAGTGAGCTAAAAGCATAACAGGCTAAGGGCGATATAATCCATATCGACATTTTGACACTTTAAGCACTTTGCCACACACTTGGGAAGTACCTTTTCAAATACCTACCTTTTAAAGCTCTCCAAAATCGCTCTCCTAGTAGAGACTCTAACAAGTATGCATTACCTAGAGTGATTTCAGCTACCTTAAAAGGACCTTCCCAACTAGGCGACCATTTAACAAATTTGGGACTTTTAGTGCCCAAGGGAAAATCGTCTTCCAAACCAAGTCACCAACTTGAAACGATTTTGCTTTGACTCTTTTGTTGTAGGCTCTAGCTACTCTTCTATTATCTCTTTCTATAGCCTCTAGAGCCCTCAACCTCTTATCGGTCACTTCTTCCAAATTATCCTTCAAAAGAGTTTCATATTCATCGACCGATAAGCCATCTTTCTTAAGAAATCTTAACGAGCCAAGATCTACCTCCACCGGTAGAACGACTTCTTGTCCATACACTAACTCATATGGACTAACTTTGGTATCACCATGCTTTGCAACTCTACAAGCCCATAACGCCTTAGAAAGCACTTCATGCCACCTTTTAGGAAACTCTTCAATTCTCTCCTTAGTGAGCCTAATTATAGTTTTATTACTAGACTCGGCCTGACCATTGGCCTGAGCATAGTATGATGAATAGTTTATCAACTTAATACCATAAAATTTGACAAAGTCTCTCACTTATTTAGCAATAAATGAAGTACCTTGATCTGTAGTGAGAATTTGGGGAATACTGAATCTATGTATAATGTGCTTCAAGATGAAATAAGATGAAATCAGTTACCTCGTTATGAGTCATGTTCTTGAGAGGCATGACCTCAGTCCACTTGGTGAAGTAATTTGTCACCATCAACATGAAGCGATGCCCTTTTGAGGAGGAAGGATGAATCTGGCTGATGAAGTCCAAGCCCCAACGTCGGAATGACCATGGTTTGATAACAAGGTTAAGTAGTGACGCAGGAGCCAATTGAATATTACCAAACTTTTCGCATGCTTCACACCCTCTATAATACTTAAAACAATCCTTAGTCATAGTTGGCCAATAAAAACCCGCTCATTTGATCATCCAACTCATTTTCTAGGCCGACTGATGAGTACCACAATGTCCCTCATGGACTTCTCCTGTATATACTCTAGATTGATCGACATCTAAGCACTTCAAAAGTACATCAATAGTGCGGCGATACAACACATCGTCAAGCAATACAAATTTGAACGCTTGTCGCCAAATTTTCTGATCAACCCTTTTACTAGGATCTTTCAAATATTACACAATTGAAATCCTCCAATCATCCTTGTGGACTACAACAGTGTTCACCGATTCTCCACTTGAATTGGCATTTAAATCATAAATTTGAAGTTGCCCCCTGAGCTCTAGGTCATCCTAACACATGTCAGTCAGACCGGCCTTGGTGGGCCGGTCAGACAGCCCATTGCCGAATGGCTGACAAGGTCCGGTCAGACCGGCCTTACATGGCCGGTCACACCGAAAGTACATTTGTGGTTGGACCGGCCTTGTCAAGCCGGTCAGACCGAAGTTGTCTATTTCGGTTGACACCACGCTTTCAAGCATCAACTTGTCTTGTGTGAAAATTTTGCCTCTTCTCACTTGATAGCCAGATGCTTGTTGAGCCAAATCATTTGCTAATGAGTTGGCTTCTGTAGACACATGAGAAATCTCAAAATCATCAAAAGTGGCAATTATGTCTAGACATTTATCCAATTAGCTATTTAGTAAACCATTAAAACATTGAGCAACCTTAGCTACATGTTGCACAACTAATAGAGAATCACCATATGCATGAACATGTTTAATACTCATGGAACCTAGAAATTCAAGTCCTAACAATAAAACTTCATATTCGGCTTGGTTATTAGTAAAAGGAAATTCTAAACGGGCCGAGGTGTCAAAGCGCCTACTATTAGGTGATATGAGAACCACTACAATACCTTGGCCATTCTTGCAAGCCGAACCATCAAAATAAAGTTTCCATGGCACTACCTCAATTAGAGAAACATCGCTACCCCAATTGACATCTACATGGTGATCAACTATAAAGTTAGCGATGATTTGTCCTTTCATAGATCTCAAAGGTTCACAAGCCAAATCATATTTAATAAAAGCATAAGACCACTTTTCGATTCTACCACTTAGATTCGGCTTTTGCAACATGTATTTTATGACATCGGTTTGACAAGTAACAATACATGTGCTAGGGAGGAGATAGTGACGTAATTTGGTACATGCATAATAAACTGATAAACACAAACGCTCCACAAAGATGTACCTTGTCCTGGCGTCCAACAAATGGTGGCTCAAGAATGTGATGATGTATTCTTTTCCCTCCACCTCTTGAGTCAACACAGCTCCTATCACGCTCTCCTCCACGGCGACATATAGCCGAAACGGTATTCCGGCCTTGGGCGCCCTCACCACTAGCGCTGATGATTAGCATTCTTTAATTTTTTCGAAGGCGCGTTGCTGACTTGCCCCCCAAGTGAATTCGGCCTTGTTCTTTAGCCGAAGTATGGGGACAAAAGCATCAATCTTACCAAACAAGTTAGATATAAAGCGGCGCAAATAATTCATCATGCCTAGCAACTTCTGCACATCTCACTTGCATGTCAGTGCTTAATAATTATTAATCTTCTCAAGCCTCTTAGGATCAATCTTAATACCTCTTTCTAGAATCTTGAATCCTAAGAACTTGCCCGCCGACACGCCAAAAGAACACTTGAGTGGATTCATTTTTAAGCCATACTGACGCATTCTATCAAAAGCAACTCTCAAATCGGCTAGATGGTTTCCCATAGCATTCGATTTGACTACAACATCATCTATATAGACCTCTAGCATAACTCCTAGAAAGTCATGAAAGATCAAGTTCATAGCACATTGATATGTAGCGTCAGCATTCTTCAAACCAAAAGTCATAACAACCCACTCAAAGAAGCAGACAAATCCAGGGCATCGAAAGGCTATCTTGTAGACTACCTCTTCGGCCATAAAAATTTGATTATAACCAGCGTTGTGTTGAAACGAAAATGTGCCCACTCACTTGGGTCAGTTCGACGATCCAAAAGTGTGCGGATACTTAGGGACAAGCCTAAACGTAAGACAACACCGACGTCGCTTTCTGACTACCCTTAACCATGGTAAGGGGGTGGAGTCGCCAGGTAATAAGATCACATAGAAATAATCCAATTAGCTGAAAAAATATATTAAGCAGAATAAATCAGCAAGCCGAGCGAAGCCTGACTGATCCGAAGTTTACAGCGCGAAGGGTATCGCCGAAGGGTATCTTCGGCGTCCGATTCGAAGGGTCCCGCCAAAGGGTGGCTTCGGCGTTCGAACTGATCTGGCCAAAGACTGGCTCCGAACAGATCTTGACACGACAATCACCTCCGAATAGCGGGGTTCAGTGCGAAGTCTCTTACATGATAAAATAACTCAGACGCAACGCGTGGGCGCGACTTCGTCTTATGTTGGGTACGAGCGTTGTGAAGCCTGTCATGACGAAGCCTGTTGTGAAGCATGTTGGCGCTCGGGACTTGGTCAAATCGATAATGGCATGATGGTCCGGCATTGGTAGTTGAAGTAGTAGTCTCACTGAGGGGTGCTCTTGCAGCCTCCGAAACCAATATCTTAGCTTCGAACACCTCCAGCGAAGGGGCTCCAAGCGTGGAAACCCGTGATAGCACAAATATCAAGTACCAATTTGGCCTGAGGATCGCATTCTGCTGAGTGTTGCACTAGGGGCGAAGGCAGCAATCTGTTACGCAAATTAGCGGATACTTCACAGGTGAAGTAATAAGGCGATAGCTAGCAATCTATTACGTAGATTAACAGATACATCGCAAGTGAAGTTACAAGGATTACCACTATTCCGAAGTGGCCATTAGAGGGCTTCCAAGCAAACCCACGAAGATTGCAGAAAAGTAAAGGTAAAAGTAAAGGTACGGTTCAAAGCTAGGGCTTTATGCTAATTTGTATTGGGGGGGTAATGAACCGGCCTCACCCCTATATTTATACGGGCTAGACTTCTAATCTATAAGCCTAATCTGATAGGATTGGGCCTAATCACGCGTAGGGATAAAATTTAGCCAGAATCAGACTCCACCCTATCTCTGGTTTCCTGCCCGAAGTGGGCGTTCGGCTAGGCCCGCCGAAGCTTCGGCGATGTGGGCCTCCGCAGGCCTTTGGGCCGAAGGTAGCAGGTTCGCTAGAAGCTTCCGAAGCCCACAACTCGATGGCCCTTCTGCCCTGTATGGCTTCGGCCCAGTCTAGGACATGTGTATTTTTGGCCCAAATTGTCAAAATTGATATTTTGACAATCATAACCATTAATGCCATTTTTTGCTATCAACACATGCCCCCCTGCCTTTTAGTGAACTAAAAGCATAACAGGCTAAGGACGATACCTCTCATATCGGTCTTTCGACACTTTCAAGTCGTTTGCCACACACTTGGGAAGTACCTTTTCAAGTATCTGCCATTCAAAGATCTTCGAAACCGCTCTCCCTACAGAGATTCTAACACATATGCATTGCCAGGAGCGATTTCGGGTATTTTGAAAGGACCTTCCCAACTAGGATACCATTTGCCAAATTTAGGGCTCTTATCGCCTAATGGAAAAATCGTCTTTCAAAGCAAGTCACCTACTTGAAACGATTTTGGTTTAACCTTCTTATTGTAGGCTTTAGCTACTCTCCATTTGTCTATTTCTATAGCTTCTAAAGCCCTCAACCTCTTATCAGTCACCTCTTCTAGATTGTCCTTCAAAAGAGTCTCATACTCATCGACCCATAAGCCATCTTGCTTTAGAACTCTTAAAGAGCCACGATCTACCTCTATAGGTAGAACAACTTCTTGCCCATGTACTAACTCATATGGACTAACTTTGGTAGCACCGTGCTTTGCAATTTCTACAAGCCCATAGCGCCTCGGAAATCACTTCATGCCACCTCTTAGGAAATTATTCGATTTTCCTATTAATGAGTTTGATTACAGTTTTATTACTAGACTCAGCCTGACCATTGGCCCGAGCATAGTATGGTGAAGAGTTTATTAGCTTAATACCATAAAATTCGGCGAAGTCTCTCACTTCTTTAGAAACAAATGAACTATCTTGATCTATAGTGAGAGTTTGAGGAATACTGAATCTAAGTATGATGTGCTTCAAGATAAAATCAACTACCTCGTTGTGAGTCATATTCTTGAGAGGCACGGCTTCGGTCCACTTGGTGAAGTAATCCATCGCCATCAACACGAATCGATGCCCTTTTGAAGAAGGAGGATAAATCTAGCTGATGAAGTCTAAACCCCAACCACGGAACGGCCATGGCTTGACAATAGTGTTAAACAATGAGGTGGGAGCTAGCTCAATATTGCCAAACTTCTGGCACGCTTCACACCCTCTACAATATATGAGACAATCCTCAGTATAGTCGGCCAATAGAAACCTGCTCTTTTGAGCATCCAACTCATTTTCTGGGCCGACTGATGAGTGCCACAAAGTCCCTCATGGACTTCTCCCATAGCTACCTAGGATTGTTCATCGTTTAAACACTTTAAAAGTACTCCATTAATAGTTCGGCGATATTGTACATCATCTAGCAACACAAACTTGAATGCTTGTCGCCGAACTTTCCAATCAACCCTTTGACTAGAGTTTCTCAAATATTGGACAATTGGAATCCTCCAATCACCCTTATGGACTTCCGGAGGGTTTGCTAGCTCCTTCCATAGAGTGATGTCTAAGCTGCTGATTTCAGAGTGCCCCAGGTCTTTCCTGCTTCTGCCGAAGGCTGACTGAGTCAGCCGTGCATAGCCGGTCAGTCCGAAGCCTTCTACCAGAGGTTTCTGGCTCCCAATGGCCTCTGTTATTGTTGGCACAAAAGATTACGCTAACAGGTTTTCGGAGATTAAAAACTAACAAACGAAGTGTCTGTGAAATGAACTATTTCAAGCCTCCGAATTGGATTATAGCTCGAAGTAGTTTGAAGTTGTGTATTGAATAACTGAGTATTCGATGCCTATTACACGGTGAGAAGGGGGATATTTATAGGTAAAAATCTTAAGAAAAAGACCTTTTTACCCCTCAATTACAACGGACATAGTGGAAACTATTCGGTACCCATAATAGTGTTAAAATGGTTGTTAATAGCAAAAAATGGCATTAATGGATAGATTGTCAAAATAACAATTTTGGTGATTTGGGCCAAAAATACACATGTACAGGGTCCGCCCGAATCCCTACAAGGTCGAAGGTCCATTGAGCTATGGGCTCTGAAAGCCTCTAGCTAGCCCATGGGCTTTGGCCGGGAAGCCTTCGGAGGCCCACACCACCAGTGCTTCGGCCCGAGGAGCAGGCCTCGACGGGCCTGGCTGAAGCCCACTTCGGCAGAGATGGAGTTGTATGCGATTCCAGCTCAGTTTTTATATCCATCCGGCTAGGTTAATAGCAGATTAGATCGGAAATTAAGCGCCTATAAGTAGAGAGGCGAGGCCAGCGTAGAGCCCCCCAACTCAAACCAAACCAAAGCCCTAGCTTTGGTCGTCTTTACATTACCTTTATTTTCCTGTACCTCTGCGTGGGCTTGCCTGGAAGCCCTCCGCCGGCCACTATAGAATAGTGGTAACCCTTGTTACTTCGCTTGTGAAGTATCCGTTAATCTACGTAATAGATTGCTATGACCTTGTTACTTCGCCGGTGAAGTATCCGCTAATCTATGTAATAGGTTGCTACCTTCGCTACTAGTGCAACACTTAGCAGAATTCGGTCCTCAGGCCGAATTAGTACTTCGAACTCTCTTTGTTGAAGGTTCCCACATTCGGAGCTACTTCATTGGAGGTGTCCGGAGCTGAGAGATCGGTTTCAGAGGTCACCAAGACACCCTTTGGTGGGACTGCAGGCTCCGTCAACAGGCTTCGCCAGCACACTTCGTCACAACAGGCTTTGCCACGACCATACTCAGCACTGGACGAAGTTACACCCACGCGTGGCCCTCGCGACACTATTCTGTAATTTGTCGTGTCAGAAACCTCACGCCGAACCCCGCTGTTCGGAGGTGGTCGTCGTGACAAGATTCGTTCGGAATCCATCTTCGGCCGGATCAGTCCGAATGCCGAAGCACCCTTCAGCGAGATACTTTGCACCAGACGCTGAAGGTACACTTCGGTGACCCTTTCGCAACAGACTTCGAAGTAGACAGGCTCAGACCGGTTTGCTGATTTTATTCCGTTTAATCTATTTCTTTCGGCTAATTGGGTTATTTTGTGTGATCTGATTGCCTGGCGACTCCATCCCCGTTATCACGACTAAGGGTAGTCAGAATGTGATGTCGGTGCTGCGTCACGCTTAGGCTTGTCCCTTAGTATCCGCACACTTTTGGATCGTCGAACTGACCCAAGTGCGGGGCACGTTCTCGTGTCAACACACTTTTTGGCGACTCCGGTGGGGACGACTACGCCAACATGACAAGTACATCTACATCAGCCCCGGTACATCTACGTCGACTACTACGTCTACACCGCCGATGGACACAATAGAAGGCGTGGATATCGACAACTGCAACATCTTAACACCTACACTTGAAGATATCCCCGCATGAAGACCGAGCCGAGATCGAGACAAAGTTAAAGGCACTCCAAGACATGATGCTTGGGGGCTACGTCAAGACACGCGCGGGCTTCATCAAGTGCGACATCATCACCCCTGACCTCTCTCAGGTCCAGGTAACACCTGTATCGCCTCGTTATCTTCTTTAGAGATTGAGAAAAAAATATCCGCATCAGTAGATCAAGCCGTTAGCACTTCGCTAGCCAACCGTTTAGATTCGGCAGTCAGCTCCAAAGTGGAGGCGACTCTCAAGAGGTTCGGCTTTACTAAAGCCGCACCCCCGGTTCCTATTGCTAGTTTACCTCCGGCAAACTATGTGTACGACAGAAATAACGACAGCACTTGCACAATCATGTCTCCGGCCTCAACGCTTATTGCCGAGACTAATCATTGCACCTACGGTCAAAACAACACTACATACCATGCACCACCACCTGCCCCGGTACCCGCGCTGCCCGCACCACATGCGCAGGCACCCGGACATGAGCACGTCATACAGATAGCACACAGGGAAGAGGCCCATGGCCGACACGCCGATATCCCACCCCGTGTCGCTCCCCCGCATGAGAGGCACACACAAGCAACATGCCAAGATGACATAGAGGAGTGGGTCCGCGCACTATTTAGAGAGTGTACCGGCTTCGTGTCCAAGGGATGGGTTAGGGTTTACCGTAAGCCATACCCCGACCATCTTGACACAATACCCTACCCCCACGGCTATAGAATCCCTGAATTCACTAAGTTCGATGGCGAGGGTAGCAAAACTACACTAGAGCACGTTAGTCAATTTCTGGCACAGTGTGGAGAAGTTAGTGGGATAGATGCTCTAGAAGTTAGACTATTTTCTCTCTCGCAGTCTAGCACCGCTTTCACTTGGTTTTCGGCGCTCGCGCCGAACTCCATCCAAATGTGGGATGATTTAGAGCGGAAATTCCATGATTATTTCTACACAGGTGAGACAGAACTTAGGCGTTCACATTTGACATCAGTTAGGCAGAAATCTAGCGAGAGCGCCTGTGAGTACATCAAGCGTTTTAGGGATACTAGAAACCGATGTTTTAGCCTTAATATTCTGGAAAGGGACTTGGCGGAACTAGCTTTTAATGGGTTACGTTCCGAAATTAAAGAGAGGTTAGATAACCAAAACTTTTTAGAAGTTAGCCAAGTTTTACAGCTGGCTCCGGTCTAGGATGGCCGAACCAAAGATAAAAACTTTATTAAGACATTTAGCAAGCCTAGGGCTGAAATCCACATCATGGAACATTCCGACGAGGAAGAATCGGAGGAGGAGGATTCGGCCGATATGTACGCAGCCGAATGGGTGTGGAACGCTAAGAATAAACCTGTCACTTGCTCCGAGTTACGACCATCCCCCACAAAGAATTGACCTAGTGAGGTCAAGTACTCGTTTGATATTTTATTTTCTCTTAATAAGTCAACTTCTCAGGTTACCTAAGGGTCATGTCATTCCACCTGCCGATGAGTTAAAGAAACATCCATACTGTAAGTGGCATGATTCACATTCACATAATACTAATGACTGCAATGTTTTTTGACAGCAGATACAATCGGCCATAGAAGAAGGACAATTGAAGATAGACCATAATCCGAAGATGAAGCTGGATAAAGATCCTTTTCCCGTCAACGCCGTCGACCTCGACGAGAAAAAAGGTGTTGATTCAGCCAGAACATGCTGATTCGGCTAAGGGAAAGGATGTAATTGTTAGAGAGCCACGCACTCGCACGCTCATACCGAAGAACCCCGAGGTAGGAGTGTGGAAACAGAACATTAAAACCCCTTCGGCTAAGACTCACAAGAGGCCTAAGGTAACATATAACATGTTGTTGAACAAGCATCAAAGAAGGGCCAAGAGAGAAGGTCCACACACTAAGAAGCTAAAGCAGCCGAAGGGTCCGGGGCTCTCGGAGGGTAGCTTCGGACCGAAGCAGGTGGACCATCCGCATGGAGGCTTCGGGCCACGGTGGCCTGATATTCCGCACGATGGTTCTGAGCCACAATGGCCGAATCCCCCATACAGCGGCTTCGAGCCCCAGTGTTCGGGGCCCCTATACAACAACTTCGGCACCCAATGGCCAAACCCCGCACTGTGTTGGACTTCTCCGATGGGAGGCTTCGGCCTGCACTGGCGAACGTACCTACGGCCTGACAGGACCCTTCACTGGTGTGGTACGAGATACAATCAACTCTGTCGAACCCCCCCTCCAAGTAACAGGTTCGGCTCACAGTGGGCGAGGCCACTAGAGCCGCCGATGCCTCCGCCGTATGACTGGGCGGGGACCCCGTGGGCTCCGTACGTATCCGGGTCAGGGTACCCTCCGCAACCTAACACTATGCCTTGTTTTCCTTCGGAGTATTGTGGATGGCAGGGGCAAACAGACGTGGCGGAGGGGGGCATCATCCACAGACTGTCCGTGGTGCCTCCAAATCGGACCATGCAGAGCGAAGCCGAAGGGTGCGAGCATGCGGTAGCCGAGGTCAGGGAGTCCGAAGCCATCACCATCAGAGTTGGGTCTTAGGAGGTCACAATCCCGAAGAATTTGTCACCGAGGTCTGACGGAGGTAAGTCCCATGGTTCGGCCGAGCTCTGCGCCGAAGCTTGGTTCGGTCAGCCGAACGAGTCCTGTCCATCTGTCAGGGTTCGCAGTGAAGCCCCCTCCGAACACAGGGTGCACAAGGACGAAGGGCATAGTACCACTTTGGCCAGAATTAATTGAAGCCGAACAGTGGCACCCGGCACCAAACCATAGCCATCTTTGGCACCTCCAGGCATGTATAAATCACAGAAGAGACACCTACAATGACTACGGGCACAGGAGATGCACGAGAGGGAAGTTGAGGCCGAGCGCGACGCTATCTTCAAAGAAATCTGCCCTCGGCCAGCTACAAAACAGGTATGGAGGGAGAAGTCGGTTGAGATAACCAACCCGACTCCTAGTCTGAGCGATGACGATGACGACATGCTCGATGATGATTACTCGCCCATCTCTGAAGGGCACACACCCTAGGTGATGGACATCAACATCGCCATGCTACCCGATGAGTTCACCCTACCACAGGACGAGGCCGAGGTCGCTCAGTTGAACCTCGGCCCGCGCAACGCCATCTTCGAGAAGCCCAAGGATTCGGCTCGCCATCTAAAGCCTCTCTACGTTAGAGGTCACATCGATGAAAAGCCGATTTCCCGAATGCTCGTCGACAGTGGTGCCACTGTTAACTTAATGCCTTACTCGTTGTTGAAGAAACTTGGCAGGGATGAGGATGACTTGAAGAAGACCAACTTGATGCTCAACGGCTTCAACGGCCAGAGCTCCGAGGCCAAGTGCGTACTCTCCATGGAGTTGACGGTGGGCAACAAAACATTGCCAACAACATTTTTCGTCGTCGACGTGCAAGGTAATTATAGCGTACTACTCGGGCGTGACTGGATTCACGCAAAATGTTGCATTCCTTCTTCTCTGCACTAGTGCCTGATATAGTGGGATGGCGATGAGGTGGAGGTCTTTCCCGCGGATACTTCAGCCCAAGTAGCATTGGTCGATGTATCAGTTGACGCCGTCCATAACAAAGTAGAGTGTCTGTCAGGTAGAGATCTTTCGGATTACGATTTCGTTAGTATATCCGGAGGACGGTTTGTACCAGTGTCTGTAAAGCCGGCTGGAGTAGCACGACTGTTTTTGTATTAATAGTCATGTCTAGTAAGAGTAATCTAGATTGGCTAAAGTCTCATGTGGAGCAATATCGGTCTAGTAAAGACGATATCGTCGAAGCCATTGGGGACTTTAGCGAAGTAGAAAAAACAGGACATGGTTTTGCGTCAGCCGATCCCTTGGAGGAAGTTGACATAGGTAATGCTAGCATCCCAAGGCAGACTTTTGTAAACCAACATTACAGCCCGATGAAAAGGCTGAAGTAATAAAGTTACTTCAGTCGTATGTCGATTGTTTCGCATGGCAGTATAGCGAGATGTCAGGGTTAAGATGCGAGCTCGTGGAGCATCGACTGCCTATCAAGTCTGGGTTTAGGCCTTATAAGCAGCCTCCCTGCCGCTTTAACTCGATCATCTATGACCGAG
Source organism: Zizania palustris (assembly GCA_019279435.1). Taxonomy (NCBI): domain Eukaryota; kingdom Viridiplantae; phylum Streptophyta; class Magnoliopsida; order Poales; family Poaceae; genus Zizania; species Zizania palustris. The sequence goes on along the minus strand of JAAALK010000160.1, from coordinate 34,457 downwards.
TTAAAGAAGAAGTGGAGTGACTACTCAAGGCTGAATTTATTAGGCTGTGCAGGTACGCGGAATGGGTTTCTAACATTGTTCCCGTAGAGAAGAAAGGGAGCGGCAAGATACGGGTGTGTATTGATTTCAGGGATCTAAACAGAGCCACTCCAAAGGACGAGTATCCGATGTCGATAGACAACATGCTGATCAACGATGCTTTAGGACACAAGGTACTAAGTTTTCTTGATGGCAATGCTAGTTATAATCAGATCTTTATGGCCGAAGAGGACGTCTACAAGACTGCCTTTCGATGCCCTAGTTTTGTCAGTTTGTTCGAGTGGGTCGTCATGACTTTTGGTTTGAAAAATGCTAGCGCCACGTACCAGCGCGCTATGAACTTAGTTTTTCATGACTTGCTAGGGGTTATGTTAGAAGTTTACATCAATGATATTGTAGTCAAATCGGACGCTATGGGAAACCATTTAGCCGATTTGAAGGTTGCTTTTGATAGGATGCGACAATACGGTTTGAACATGAACCCACACAAGTGTGCTTTCGGCGTGTCAGCAGGTAAGTTCTTAGGTTTCATGATTCACGAGAGAGGCATAGAAATTGATCCTAAGAGGCTTGAGAAGATTAGAAACATTGCAGCGTCGACGTGCAAAAAGGACGTACAGAAGTTGTTAGGCAAGATGAACTATTTGCGTCGCTTCATATCCAACTTGTCTAGCAAGATTGATGCCTTTGTCCCCATACTCCGGCTAAAAACGAAGCCGAGTTCACTTGGGGGGCAAGCCAGCAAAGTGCTTTTTAGAAGATCAAGGAGTGCTTGTCATCACCGCCTGTGGTGAGAGCACCCAAATTTGGGATTCCGTTCCGGCTATACATCGCTGCTAAAGATAGCGTGATTGGGGTCGTGCTAACCCAGGAGGTAGAAGGGAAAGAGTACATCATCACATTCTTGAGCCGCCGCCTGCTGGACGCCGAAACCAGATACGTGTTTGTGGAACGATTGTGTTTATCACTTTACTATGCGTGCACCAAATTGCGCCATTATCTTCTCCCCACTACATGTGTTGTCGTTTGCCAAACCGATGTTATAAAGCACATGTTACAGAAGCCAATTCTAATTGGAAGAATCAGAAAATGGGCTTACGTGTTGATTGAGTACGATTTGGCCTACGAACCCCTGAGAGCGATGAAAGGCCAAATCGTGGACATCTTTATAGTTGATCACCACGTAGATGTCAGCTGGAGTGATACTATTTCTATAGTTGAAGTAGTGCCGTGGAAACCTTATTTTAATGGTTCGGCTTGCAAGAGTGGCCAAGGCATTGGAGTGGTTCTCATATAACCTAATGGAATGCACTTTGAAACTTCGGGCCATCTAGAATTTTTCTTCCACTAATAACCAAGCCGAATACGAAGATTTGTTGCTAGGTCTTGAATTACTAGAGTCTGTAGGTGCTAGGCATGTCCACGCATACGGTGATTCTCTGTTGGTAGTGCAACAAGTAGCTAAGAGTGCTCAATGTTTTAACGGCTTGCTGAATAGTTACTTGGATAAATGTCTAGACATAGTTGCTACTTTTGATGACTTCAAAATCTCTCACGTGTCAAGAGAAGCCAATTCAGTCGCCAATGATTTGTCTCGGCAAGCATCTGGCTACCAAGCCAGGAGTGGAAAATTTTTTGTATTAGAGAAGCCGGTGTTTGGTCTCACTGTCAAGGCCAGTAATGTTGGGCAGGAACACCCTCCGGATCGAACCCCTCTGGCCACCGAAGGTCACTACGCGCCAAGGATCCTAGACCGGAGTACCCTGGCGACCGAAGGAGCTGGCACGCCGAAGTCTGTAGGCCAAAGCCTCCTGCACGGAGAAGACTCCCGGAGTCCGAACCCTCCGGAGGGCTTCGACCCAGCACACTGTGAATGGCCACCCCGGCTAGGCTTCAGCAGGAGCTGGAATGGCTCGGGGGGCACCCCGAAGTCAGTAATTTAGAAGTTTTTTCAGAAGGTGGGCCAGCGAGACACTCTAAAACCTATAAGGGCGATTGGAGAGTCCCAATCATCCAGTATTTGAGACACCCTAGCCAAAGGGTTGATCGGAAGGTTCGGCGACAGGCGTTCAAATTTGTGTTGACAGACGACACATTGTATCGCCGAACCATCGACGAAGTACTATTGAAGTGTTTTATACCATGAGCAATCCTAGGTGTCTACATGAGAAATCCATGAAGGGCTTTGCGGCACTCATCAGTCGGCCAAAAAAATGAGTGGATGCTCAAAGAGCGGGGTTTTATTGGCCGACTATGACTAAAGATTGTTTCAAATACTATAGAGGGTGCAAAGTATGTCAGAAGTTTGGCAATATCCAGTTAGGTCATGCCTCATTGCTCAATCCTATTGTCAAGCCATGGCCGTTTCGAGGTTCGGGTTTAGACTTCATCGGCCAGATTCACCCTCCTTCCTCAAAAGGGCATCGATTCGTGTTGATGGCGACAGATTACTTCACTAAATGGACCGAGGCCGTACCTCTCAAGAACATGACTCACAATGAGGTACGTGATTTTATTGTAAAGCACATCATACATAGATTCAGCATTCCTCAAACTCTTACTATGGATCAAGGTAGTTCATTTGTCTCTAGAGAAGTAAGGGACTTCGCTGAATACTATGGTATTAAGTTGACAAACTCTTCACCTTACTATGCTCAGGCCAATGGTCAGGCCGAGTCTAGTATAAAACCGTGATTAAGCTTATTAAGAAGAAAATTGAAGAGTTTCCTAAAAGGTGGCATGAAGTGCTTTCCGAGGCGCTGTGGGCTTGTAGGATTGCAAAGCACAGTGCTACCAAAGTCAGTCCATATGAATTGGTATATGGACAAGAAGTCATTCTACCTGTAGAGGTAGATCTTGGCTCCTTAAGAGTGTTAAAGCAAGATGGATTATCGGTCGACGAGTATGAAACTCTTCTAAAGGATAATCTAGAGGAAGTGACCGATAATAGACTAAGGGCTTTAGAAGCCATAGAAGTAGACAAGAAGAGAGTAGCTAAAGACTACAATAAAAAGGTTAAACCAAAATCGTTTCAGATAGGAGACTTGGTCTAGAACACGATTTTACCCTTTGCCACGAATAGTCCCAAGTTTGGTAAATGGTCACCTAGTTGGGAAGGTCCTTTTAAGATAGCCGAAATCACTCCCGGCAACGCATATGTGTTGAAATCCCAACAGGGAGAGCGGTTTCGAAGAGCTTTGAATGGTGGGTACTTGAAAAGGTATTTCCCAAGTGTGTGGCAAACATCATAAAAAGTGTCGAAAAGCCGATATGGATGGTATTGCGTTCAGCTCATTGTGCTTTTAGTTCACTCAGTTTAATAAAAAGCAGGGGGCATGTGTTAATAGCAAAAAATGGCATTAATGGCTAGATTGTCAAAATATGAATTTTGGTGATTTGGGCCAAAAATACACATGTCCAGGGTCCGCCCGAAGCCCTACAGGGCCAAAAGTCCATAGAGCTATGGGCTACGGAAGCCTCTAGCCAGCCCATGGGCTTCGGCCGGGAAGCCTTCGGAGGCCCACGCCATCGGAGCTTCGGCCCGAGGAGCTGGCCACGACGGGCCTGGCCGAAGCCCACTTCGGCAGAGATGGAGTTGTATGCGATTCCAGCTAAGTTTTTATCTCCATCGGCTGAGTTAATAGCAGATTAGATCGGAAATTAATCCCCTATAAGTAGAGAGGCGAGGCCAGCGTAGAGGCCCCCACAACTCAAACCAAACCAAAGCCCTAGCTTTTATCGTCTTTACTTTACCTTTATTTCATGTACCTCTTCCTGGGCTTGCCTGGAAGCCCTCCGCCGGCCACTACGGAACAGTAGTAACCCTTGTTACTTCACTTGTGAAGTATCTGTTAATCTACGTAATAGATTGCTATCGCCTTGTTACTTCGCCTGTGAAGTACCCACTAATCTGCGTAATAGATTGCTACCTTCGCTACTAGTGCAACACTTAGCAGAATTCGGTCCTCAGGACGAATTGGTACTTCGAAATCTCTTTGTTGCAGGTTCCCACGTTCGGAGATACTTCGTCGGAGGTGTCCGGAGCTGACAGATCGGTTTCGGAGGTCACCAAGACACCCTTCGGCGGGACAGTAGGCTCCGGCAACAGGCTTCGCCAGCACACTTCGTCACAACAGGCTTCGCCACGACCATACTCAGCACTGGACAAAGTTACACCCACGTGTGGCCCTCGCGACACTATTCTATAATTTGCCGTGTCAGAAACCTCACGCCGAACCCCACTTTTCGGGGTGGTCGTCGTGTCCAGATCCGTTCGGAGTCCATATTCGGCCGGATCAGTCCGAATGCCAAAGCACCCTTCGGCGAGATACTTCACACCAGACGCCGAAGGTACACTTCGGTGACCCCTTCGCACTAGACTTCGAAGTAGACAGGCTCCGACAGGTTTGCTGATTTTATTCTGTTTAATCTATTTCTTTCGGCTAATTGGGTTATTTTGTGTGATCTAATTGCCTGGCGACTCCATCCCCCTTATCACGACTAAGGGTAGTTAGAACGCGACATCGGTGCTGCGTCACGCATAGGCTTGTCCCTAAGTATCCGCACACTTTTGGATCATCGAACTGACCCAAGTGCGGGGGCACGTTCTCGTGTCAACAATGGTAAAAGACTAATCTAATTAGAAAGAAGATAAGTCTTCCATCCTTGTTGGAAGATAAGCTCTCTGAACATTCAACCTTCGAAGTCATACTCCGAACAGAAGTCTGCATGGATTCTTCGAGCTTGATCATGTACTAAACCGGAGTTAATACTAGAACTTCGGTTTAGTAGATTGGCTTTGTCTTATTGTTGTAGAGACCCTGAGGATGAAGTATTTTCCCCCAACAGTAGCCCCTCGAATACGCTTCTCCGAGTGATCTGTAAAGTTAGGAGAGCAGTATACGTAAGAAAAATAATCATGCGCAGGGGTTAATAAAATTTATCAACCTTCGAAATATTCAAAGATTTAGAACTTCGAATCGATTTCCAAGCGAAGATCTTGTTCGAACAGCTCCGAAATCAATTTCTGCGAAGTTGAAAGACCGTTAGACTCAGAAAAATAGCCGTTATCTTTTCGTTTCAGAAGAAGCTATAATGTTGCTTTAATTTCGTAAATAATAATGGTCTAGAAGACGAAACGCCAAGTATGAACGGTAAAAAAATTGTGAGTTCAAGCTATAAATAGAGGAGTGAAGGCATCGGAGATAACTTTCTCACTGTTCTCGCGCAATCCCCCATTTAGCCTCCAGAGCTTTATTCCAAATTCCTCATTCCGTACGATGGCGAAGACAAGCTTCAAGGCTCTCGGGACAGCCTTGACCTTGGCAAGGAAGCAAGCCACGGTGGCGGCAGCAGCGGCAATATCTGCGGGGAATCCCCCACAACCCGACCCCCATGACCTTCTCTCGGCTTCCTCCAAGTACTCAGACCAATCCTATATGTTGGGGCCATCAACCTGCAAGAGGTTGACGAATGCAACAGAAGTTGCAGGGAAGATTAGCCGAGAGTTAGGATCCATGAGCCCAGGAAGGAGGCCATCCCTTCGCCTCAGCTTGGAGAAGTAGTTGTTTTCGAAGCCTTCTTCGAGGCGGGGTTAGGGCTTCTAGCAGTGAACTTCTTATAGGAGGTATTGGAGCTTTTCCACGTCACTCTTCCTCAACTTTCTTCGAATGCGATAGCGCGCCTCACTATCTTTGAGTGGGCGCTACGAGCCAAAGGCTGCTAAGGGAGAGCATAAATATTTGCAGCACTTCACAAAGCCTCCTCCCAGCCGAAAGACTTACTGGGGCTCCAGAGGAGAAAAGATCGTAGTTGCCTTCGACAGTATTAACTTCAGACTCCGAGATGAGTACCAACTGCTTTTTCCTGTGAAGGCCATCAACGCCAGATGATACACGGATTGGATTCTTCGGTGGTTCTACACCGAACTTGGAGTATATAGCAGTTTGGCCGGGCTTCTACAAGATATACATTTTCGAAGGGAAGCCGAAGTTCATCCAGACCCCAGCCAGCTCGATGCTCGTCTCAATCTGCTATGAAGGATAAGTCATCGCATGAGCATGTGGGACTTAGCAGAGGAGTTCATCAGGCTCCAGATTCCGCCTCTGATGGACAACTGGCATGTTAGCTTTGAAGAGGATCCGGAGGGTTGACTCCAAAAATTTCTCTGAGTTCGAGCTCTGTAGGTAAATTCAAAAACTACAAAATGTTTCGTGTATGATAATTTCATAAAAATGATATAACAGATAAAACTTATCTTTCAGCTCCACAAGCCTCATTGACTTCAGAGCAAGTCATACGGGCTTCGGAAAAGGTCCTCGAAGCTCCTACCCCCACTGAAAAAGAATGGAGGGTGAAACTGGTAGGGAGTTGGGAGCGATTCAACCGGGTATGGAGCGTACTCGGAGTCATCGCCCCCTTCTCTTCCAGACTGGATTACTTTCGATGTTGGTCCGAAGAAGAGGAAACCTGAGGCTGGGACCTCGACACCAGCTAAGACTCTTGTGAAGAAATTGGATCGTAAACCCAAGAACGTGGCCCCTTCCAAGTCCGCTACTTCGTCTTCAGATTCATCTGAGGATGAAAGAGAAAGAGAAATGCAAAGGGTCTTTATAGACCTTGTTACCGGGGATGAAGAGGCGCAGGCAGATGCCGAAGTCCTGGCTACAGGTGATGCAGCGACCATGCCGATTGCGCAAGATGACGTCGAACAGGCAAGGACTTCGAATGTCCTGCCAAGCCAAAAGCTCCTGCCGTTGAAGGCGAAGTCGAAGTAGAAACTGATCAAGCTTCGATTCCGGATGAAGTGATTACTGCTGTTCCGGGAGAGGTTCCAGCAACTAATCCTTTGGTTCCCTACTCTGAATCCGACGAAGACTTTAAAGGGGCGTTCGATCCTCCAAGTAGTCCCATACACATTCGTCGACAGGGTTTCGAAGGTAAGCCTCATTAGAGCACTTTTTTCTTAATGTCTTGCAAAATTATGCAATATATAATACCTTTGATTTCACAGGATCAACCCCCATGGAGACGACCCCTACTGCAAAGACTGTGCCTGAAACCTCGACATCTTCGAAGTCAATTCTGGAGGAGGTTATAAAAATGGGGCCCGGAAAAGGTAAAGGGAAAGTGGATCCTTTTCCTGCTCCGAACTCTAGATTAACCCCATCAGAATCCACAGACGGAGGCCAATCCGCAGAAGGGGGCCAATCCACTGATGTCTCCGGGGATGCGGCGCTGCGGTTCGGCCCTTCACCCAATGAAGACGATCAAAGAGCCTGTCAATGCTCCCCCTCCTAGCTCATTTTCTAGAGCGAGGGACCGGGCTTCGGACTCTGCTAGATACTTTGGCTCGAGCTAATCGCGAAGTCAGGGAGACTGACTTGGTGGCTATACTCGAGAAAGCCGAGGGGTCGGAGTTAGATGCAGCCTTGGAGCGGGCAGCATACCAGGTACGAAAATCTGCAATAACAGAGTTAGTTTCAACTTGTAAATAGTTTACTCACATTGCTTTTTTCCTTCACAGCAAATAGTCTTGGCTCACGCTGTGGCTGTTTCTAACGATCGGGAATGCAATCGTCTTAAGGAGAAAATAACTGCCCTCCAAGGGAGTCTTGACATCTCCAAATTCGAACTTACAGCTTGGACGAGATGGTAGTAGCGGAAAGGAAAGCCAGACTTGGTCTGGAAGCTGCTAATCAGAAGCTCGAAACCGAATAAATCGTGCTTCGGGCTGAAGTAGAAGGAATGCGAACGGAGCAAGCGACCACGGGGGCTGAGCTGGTCAAGCTACAGGAGGAGCATGCGAAGTCAATGGAAGAGGCCAACAACTTGCTTGGTCGGAAGAACTCCTTGGTTACGGAGGCATCCATGCTATCTTCTTTGATAGACGAGTTGTCTTCGTCAAGGGATATTTTGTCCGAAGACAAGGTGAAGTCTAAGAAGGTAGCTGCAGAGACCATGGACAACCTTCGGGGTGTCTTGGAATACTTCGGTACTTCTTGGACATTACCTTCGACTGGCGACGTCCCCCTGCTGTGAAGGTTGAAGATAATCCAAGCAGCAGTGAAGATAATGAAGGTAGCAGGTATTCAGTACGGAGAAATCTCTGGCCAAGTATCTGCTCTTGGAGTACTTCGCTACTACGAGGATCTAGGGGTATCAGTAGCACCAGACTTAGGGGCGACTCCCATTACCTTCGATGACAACCGGCTCTTAAACCCTTCCGAGGACGTAGCCGCAGCTTGGGAAGCCTTCCAAGTGTCTTGGAGAGCCGAAGGTTGATCAACGATCAAGGCTTGGATTGATGAAGGACTTCGCCAGAAGCAAGCACGGTCGCTAGCTTCCAGCAGCCAGCCCCACCAGACCAAAGGTCTAGTTTTGCTTAGGGCTCCAAATATGTAAAAATTTATGCTTTCATCTTTTATGAATGAAAATACTTATTTGGAAATGTTTTTAGGCTTTCCGAATTTTTATGGATGATCTCGAAGTGCTAGAGGTTAACAAAGAGTTTCGCATGCTATGGGCTACCATCGAAACTTTAAGACCTCACAAACGTCCTCTATATTCAATTCCTCCAGAAAGCTCCGGTGTAATTGCGCCCGAAATATGCAACGTTATATTATCTTACATTAAAGAGGAGGAAAAAGAAGTTAACTTGGGAACTTCATCTTCTGAAGACATTGAATGGTCCGAAGAAGAAATTACGACCTAAAGAACAAACAAAGAAAAACCCTAAACTACTTCAAAGCTGGGAGAGAAGCCCCGAGCGACTTTGAACTTGAGCTGAACTCCAGTAAGAACAAAAGATTTCCGAGCTTCGAAAGGAGAAAGAAGAGTTAAACATAAAGTTATTTAAACTCCAGGATCCGGAACTAGTCGTTCTGGCTTTAGTAGTAGTTCTAGGGACGAAGAGGTCTTCGTTTCCTTCTTGGTATAGATACAGACTTTTCATGATGTAATGTAATCTGTTCGAATGATAAAGATTAAAGTTTCAAAATGTCTCCCTACTTCCCAACCCCTCTTTGGGTGTAAGCCACTTCGAAATTCGTCGAAGGTGGTTATGCGCAACGAAAATAACTTTAGTTAGGAGTACAATTTTGGAGGCTCAGAGCCCCTTAACAAATTAAAGATTGATTAAAATCTCAAAAAATGTATTTGACTACTTTGAGTCTGAAAACTGGTAACGTAGTACCTTTTGTTTGAATGTAGTCACTTCAGACTCTTTTTCGGATACCTTAGTATCCAAAATAGTTGGTCACTTTGGACTCTTTTTATAGACATTCTAAGATATTATCTCAAAGTCTGTTTTGTTTGGCCTCCTTCGGCTCTTTTTGTGAATGCTATCAAACCAGTGGTTCGGAATTCACATAGTGGTCTCCTTGGACTCTTTTTACGGATGCTTTCAAGTCGAAGCTTGGAATCTGTATCATTGTTCTCCTTGGACTCTTTTTACGGATGCTTTCAAGCCGGTGGCTGGAATCCATTTTTCTGTGACTTTCCCACCTCGTCGGAAGCTTCGAACCAGTGGTTCGAAGTCCGCAAAATTGGTTCAAATGAATCACACTTCCCTCGCAGCCAACTTTGTTCTTCCAGTGCGTACACTAGAAGTATGAAGTGTTTGAGAGGTAGGCATTATCTGAACCATAAACTTTATTAATTCAGAAGGTGTTTACAGATGATTACAAGGAGCCCCTATGTGAAATATCGCTTTAAGTGCTCCGCATGCCAGGCATGCTTTAACTCTTCGCCTTCTAAATTAGCTAGTTTGAAAGAACCAGGGCATCCTGAACGCAGAATAATATATGGACCTTCCCACTTATTTCCTAATTTCCCTGGTGCTATGATGCTTCCCAAAACTATGTGACCTGGCTTAAGTTCGTTAAGCTTAACCATCGGGTCATACTAAGTCTTCGTTTGCTGTTGATATTTCGACAAATTAGCCATAGCTCAAAGCCTTATCTCTTCTGTTAAATCAAGTGAAGCTTGCCTTTCTCCTTCTATTTCAGGTTCGGTGGTTCGAAGAGATCCTCCTTTAAGCTCTGTCGGTGCCATAGCTTCATCTCCGAAAAATAATCTGAAAGCAGTAAAACCTGTGGACCTTGTTTGAGTGGTCTGAATGGACCATAAAATCTTCTTGAGCTCTTCGGTCCACAGCCCCTTTGCTAACCCTACTATTCTTCGATTCAGCCCTAATAGAATATTACCATTAGCCCTTTCGACAGCTCCGTTAGACTGAGGATGGCGCACAACAACAAGAATATTTGTATGCCAAGATTTTTGCAAAACTTCCTGAAGGGCTCTGCATCAAATTGTGTCCCATTGTCAACTGTGAGCTGTCGAGGCACTCCGAATCTGCATATAATATTCTTCTAGAAGAACTTTTGTACATTATTCGATGTGATAGCTGTGAGGGGTTATGCTTCGACCCACTTGGAAAAATACTCAATTGCTACCACTGCGAATTTCAGATTTCCTTTTGCTACTAGGAAGGAGCCAATGAGATCCATGCCCCATCTGTCCATGGGCCAAACTAGAGCAATGACTTGAAGAGTCGTTGGCAGACGATGACTTCATCTTCCCATCCATTGACAACCTTGGCATGTGTGGACTAAGCTCTCCACATCAGCTACTATTGTAGGCCAATAAAGCCCCTGGCGAAGTGTTTTTCCTGCCAAAGCCCGAGGGGCCAGATGGCTACCACAAAGGCCTTCATGAATTTCTCGAAGCATCTCTTGACCTTTGGCTTGAGATATACATCGGAGCAGAGGGGAACATACTCCGGCCTTGTAGAGAATACTGTTGATTACACGATAATTTTGAACTCTTAATTTCAACCTCAAAAGTTGTGGCCCTTCAGGCAAATTTGCTTCACCTTGCAACAATTCTATAATTGAGCTCCGCCAATCAGTGCATGGAATGCAAAGAACCTCTACAGAAGGATTTGTGGCACCGTAGGCGAAGTAAGCTCTTCGTAAAAGTCTCCTTCCGGAATGTCCATAGCTCCAGTTGTAGCTTTCGCTAAGGTATCAGCTTGCATATTTTCAGCTCTTGGTATACTTCGGAAGGAAATCCCTTTGAATGCTGCTTCGATCTTTGATATCTCTTCAAAATATTTTGCAAGCTACGGGTGACGGACTTGAAAACTTTTATCGACGTGCCCTGCTACAATTTGAGAATCTATTTTAATACTCTTGTAGCACCCAAAGCACGCGCCTTTCGATGTCCTAACAAAATTCCTTCATACTTCGCTATATTATTGGTGGACTTAAAGTTGAGCCTTGCGGAGTACATTGCTCTTTGCCCTGAAGGCAAAATTATTACTGCTTCGATGCCTGCTCTAGACGCTTGGAAAGCTCCGTCGGAGTATATAGTCCAAATTCCTTCATTTGATTTCTCCGGAGCCCATACTGCAGATGGAGTCCACTCTGCCACAAAATCTGCCACCACTTGTGACTTGATTGCTGTCCTTGCTACGAAGGAGATGCCGAAGGGTGCTAGCTCGATAGCCCATTTTCCAATTCTTCCCGTAGAATCTTTACTTCGGAGCATATCTCCCAAGGGATACGAAGTTGGTACAACTACATTATGTGCTAGAAAATAATGTCGCAATTTCCTCGAAGCCATTATCAGAGCATACGTGAACTTCTCAAGCTCGGAATATCTTGTTTTTGCTCTAGATAATGCTTCGGATACAAAATAGACTGGATTCTGCACCAATTTCCCATTGAAATCAACTTCTCTTACAAGGACTGCACTAACAGCGGAGCCAGTAGCTGCAAGGTAGAGGAGTAGGGTTTTGTCTACAATAGGCACAGTGAGTGTAGCGAGGTTGCTGAGATAATTTTTAATATCATCAAAACTCTTTTGACACTCCGGTGTCCATTTAAAATCTTCAGACCCTTTCAATGCTTTGAAAATAGGCAGACTTTGTTCCATAGACCTTGCTAGAAATATGCTAAGTGCTTCTAGATGGCCAGTTAGCTTTTGCACCTACTTTAAATTTTCCGGCGGAGCCATCCTTTGCAGTGAAGTTATTTGAGTAGGGCTAGCTTCAATCCCTCTACTCAAAACTAGATACCCTAGCAAATTTCCAGCCTTAGCCCCGAAGATACATTTTTTGGGGTTGAGATGGACTCCACATGCCGAAGGCTATCGAACGTTTCTGCTAAGTCTAGGCTATGTTGGTGCTTTAAAGCACTCTTTATTACAATATCATCCATATAGGCTTCTACATTGCGTCCTATTTGATGACCTAGAGGTTTAGCAATTAACCTCGAAAAAGTTGCCCTGGCATTTCTTAAGCCAAAAGGCATTCTTACATAACAGAATACTCCCGAAGGAGTTACAAAGCTTGTTTTGATTTCATCTTCGTGCTTTAACCAGATTTGATGATAGCCAGAATACGCGTCGAGGAAGCTTGATAACTCCGAACCAGCAGTGGAATCAACTAATTGATCAATTCGGGGCATGTGATAGGGTCACGTGGGCATTCTTTATTTAAAGATGTAAAATCAATACACATGCGCCACTTCCGAGAGGATTTTTTTTTGACGAAGACTGGGTTAGCTAACCACTCCGTATGAGCTACTTCTCTGTTGATCCCAGCCTTCAGTAAGTTTTCCACTTCTGCTTTAGCAAGGATGGCCCTCTCTACGGATAACTTCTGAAGTCCTTGTTGAACAGGTCGAACCCTCGGGTTCACAAGCAAGCTATGCTCAATGATATCTCGACTGACTCCCAGAATGTCTTCATCAGACCAAGCAAAGACATCCAAATTTTCTTCAACTACCTTTTTCTAATGAAGTAGTGATTTCTGCAGGCAAATCTTTGCCGAACTAAAAAGAATAATCTTTGCCGTCTTTTACAATAACCTTCATTATAATTTCTCCATCGGGGATGGATCTTGGGAAGGACTTTTTCGAAGGTTTGCCTAGAGTAGAGATATCCTCCGAATTGCCTTGTACATTGTTCACTTCTCTTGGGTCGAGAGGGGGGCCATGACCATATTCTGCTCTTCACGCAATGGCTTGATCTCCGAAGATAGTGAGTACTCCCACTTGCGTGGGCATCTTCATACATAAATAGTTATGATGTTCCACAACTTCGAACTGATTTAACATGCCCCTTCCGAAGATAACATTATATGCATAAGGGGCATCTACTACATCAAAGATTACTTCCTCCGTCCTTCCCAGGAGCCCCTCTTCGAAAGCAACCTCCAGACCTATCTGGCCGAGGGCATCTAGAGGAGGTCCTGCGAAGCCTTGCAGGGGGCGAGCTGCGGGGAGGAGATGTTTCCTAGAGATACAAAGTTGATTGAAGGCTTGAATGAAGATGATATCTGCTGAAATCCCTCCGTCAATCAGCACTCTACGAACTTCAGTCCATGCTATATCGGCAGTGATAACAAGGGGATCTGCATGTGGAAACTTTATGCCAGCTGCATCATCTGCAGAGAAAGATATCGGCACATGGGACCACTCGGGCATGGTAGCTGCAGACGAAGAAGTTCCAATATGGCCTACTTCTCAGACATATTCTCTTCGCTGTCTCTTCGACATACTGCCGAGGGTCCCTCCTCCGGAAATGGGGAGGACTACCCCTTTTCCCCGATCTTGGCCATCTTCCTGCTTCAGAGGTGGCATAATATTGACTACCGGAGGTTGTCTCGTGGGGTCGAAGTTGTCTACACATGCGACAGCCTGCACAGGCTCCGCACGTGCCTCGGAAGAGACTCGGCCAGTACTGCCTCGACCATAGGTCCTTTCAAGGTACTCGCCTCTTTAAAGCGAGTATAGACTTGCATCCATCAGTAGCGTGACTCCAATTTTAACCATGAATGCAGCAGAAGAAGGCCTGGGCTTTGCTAGCCGGCTTCCCTAGCGGCCTACAGCCGCTGGTCTTGCTTCCCGAAGCTTGTGGATTTCTAGGGGCAAATTTCTGCGGAGGATCAATGTTCAGGACTTCAGAGCGAGGATGCTTTTGCCCCCAATGTCTGTCATGCTGGACTTCGATGCTAGGCCCCTACGAAGGTGTTGAAGTCTTCACTTCGAGCTTGACTTCTTGCAGGATTGATGGAGTTGAAGCTGTTCTTAGGAGCCACCCTTCTTCTGACCTAGCATATTCTTCAAAATAAGCCATCAGATGTGCTATAGAGGATATCTGTTTTCGATGAAGTTTACAAGGAGGCCCGCATGTGTAACTCCCTCTCGGGCTACATCAACCACGGACGACGTAGACAACCCCCGTATTTGTGACTTCGTATGAGCGAAGCGCTTGAAAAATTGGCTTAATGTTTCTCTAGGTAGCTGCTTTACCTGTAAAAGACTTCCCGTAGACATTGGGGGTACGAAGGTACCTTAAAAGTTACGTATAAACTTCCTCCTTAACTACTCCCAGGTTCTAATTTATCCTGGCTTCAAGGACCAGAACCAACGCAAAGCCACCCCTTCGATAGCAAGGGGGAAACACTTGGCCATGGTGTCTCGAACTCCTCCGCTGGCCTCAATTGCCAAAGCATATCAACGGGAGAACTCCCCCAGATCGTCTTCTCCGGAGTACTTACAAAGCTTCAAAGTTTTAAACTTAGGGTCAAAGCGCACTTTCTGTATCTCGGGATGCAGTGGAGACTCGCTATCGAAGGAAGCGTTCTCTGGGGCTTCGGGATAAAGAAGAGAGTCGTCGTCTTGAGGCACTTCGGGAATGACCGGGGTGGCCTGAGAACGAAGCCTATCTGTGGCTTCGTGCCTCCACCTTGCCACTTTAGCTTGGAGACTAGCCATCTGGGTTGCCATGTCAGCAAAAATATCTTCATTTCTTCTGGAAGGATCTTTCGGGTCTTGAGAATTGTACATGTCAGTTCGAAGCACAGTCGGAGTTGGATGAGGGACTCCGTATGGCCGAAGCATAGATGGAGTTGGAGGAGGAACTCCGTATGCTCGAGGTGGAAGAACTACTGAAGGCCCTCTGACCTCGACTGTATTCGAAGATCTTGCTCTAGAGGTCTGAGGGGACCTCCGAGTAGTACTACCACCTGAGCTCCGCTTAGGAAGCATGGTTCTAAGAAATGGTAGAGAACGAAGTTTTTGGACTAGGTTCCCCATGGACGGCGCCAACTATTGGCGTAAAAGATTACACTAATAGGTTTTCGGAGATTAAAAACTAAAAAACGAAGTGTTTGTGAAATGAACTATTTCAAGCCTCCGAATTGGATAATAGCTCGAAGTAGTTCGAAGTTGTGTATTGAATAACTTAGTATTCGATGCCTATTACAGGGTGAGAAGGGGGATATTTATACGTAAAAATCTTAAGGAAAAGACCTTTTTACCCCTCAATTACAACCGACATAGTGGAAACTATTTGGTACCCTTAATAGGTTTAAAATGCTAAAAGACTAATCTAATCAGAAAGAAGATAAGTCTTCCATCCTCGCTGGCAGATAAGCTCTCTGAAGATTCAACCTTCGAAGTCATAATCCGAACAGAAGTCTGCATGGATTCTTCGAGCTTGATCATGTACTAAACCGGAGTTAATACTGGAACTTCGGTTTAGTAGATTGGCTTTATCTTATTGTTGTAGAGACCCTGAGGATGAAGTATTTTCCCCCAACAGTTATCCTTTGTTGTACAGAAAATTTTCCTTTCCTGACTTGATAGCCAGATGATTGCTGAGCCAAATCATTTGCAATGTGTTGGGGGAATATATTTCCCCTGAACAGGGGCCAAATGACGTTAGCCTCCGACAGCCTTCGACCCAGAGCCCAACACTGTTGAATCCTGTTTCCTCCCCAAGAAACTGTTCCCATGTCTCAAGGTTTATGCCGGAGCTTGCAGGGGCGAAGCCCCAGGACCCCGTCGAAGCCCTCTGGAGCGAAGTCCTTCGGAGCCCTCTGGGGCAAAGCCCTCAAGATCCCCTGAAGGCCGCCAGAAGCCAGGTCTCAGGCTAACTTCGAAACCAGCCTTCGGGCCTTCTTCGGAGTTAGCCTTCGAGCCCGGTTCGGAGGCCCCAGTTCGGAGCCCCTAGTTTGGAGGGCCCAGTTCGGAGGCCCCAGTTCGGAGGCCCCAGTTTGGAGCCCCCAGTTCGGAGGGCCCCGGTTAAGAGGCCCCAGTTCGGAGCCCCGGTTCGGAGGGCCCCGGTTTGGAGGCCCTGGTTCGGAGAGTCCCAGTTCGGAGGGCCCAGTTCGGAGGCCCCAGTTCGGAGCCCCCAGTTCGGAGGGCCCAGCTCGGAGGCCCTAGTTCAAAGCCCCCGGTTCGGAGGGCCCCGGTTTGGAGAGCCCCCAGTTCGGAGGGCCCAGTTCGGAGCCCCCAGTTCAGAGGGCCCAGTTCGGAGGCCCCGGTTCGGAGGCCCTAGTTCGGAGCCCCGGATTCGGGGCTCCGGCCCTACTCCGAACCCAGAAGATGTTTACGCCCCGCTACAGTACAGAAGTCGTACCAGGGGCCCCTCTGCCCATAGTTTGTCATCTAGCTGGTCAAGATGTGACGTTACCTGACACGTCTGTAAGGCTGTAAAGCACTTTTGTACCGTAGCTAGCTCCTTTTCCCCCCTTTGCCCTATGAGCCTAGGGATCATAGGGGGCATCCCAGTCTTTTCCTTTGGCCTGTGTGCCTATAAAAGCAGGGCCAAGCCCTTGTAGCAGGACACACGCTCCAGGGGGCCATGAGACCCTGGAGTTCTTCTCTCCACACCAAGGCATACCATGCCAAATCCACCACAAACTGGACGTAGGGCTATTATCCCCTAGGGGAGGCCCAAACCAGTATAAACCCTTTCTCCCTTTGAGAGAACCCATCGAGGTTTATTCTACCTATCATATACACACATACAAACCTATGCTGTAGCTAACACAATTGCTACAACAGTTGGCGCCGTCCGTGGGGATCTTAGTCCAAGAAGCTAAGTTCTCTGCCACTGTCTGCGACTCGAAGTACGCTTGAGGGGGAGCTTCGAAGCTTTCTTGCTCGCGCACCCTTCGGCAAGGGGCTTCGGGTGCAGCTCGAAGGCCCTCTTCGCCTTCCCTTACCCTTCGCATACCAGAGCGCATCATCCAGCAAGGGGCTCCGCTTCATGTGTCGAGGGTCGTCGAAGCCCCAGGGGCTATGAGGCCGACCTTCAACCACTTTACGAGGTATGTCCACTATCCGAAGTACCACTTCGATGTACAATTTCGCAATCACTTTGATATTTGAAGCCCTGCTTCGCCTTGAAAGGGCTTCGCCTTGAAATTCGAAGCCCTGCTTCGCCTTCTAAGCAATTTCTGCCCCGTCTTATTGAAAAAACCCGAAGCCTTGCTTCGCCTTATCCAAAACCCAAAGCCTTGCTTCGCCTTATTTAAAAACCCGAAGCCTTGCTTCGCCTTATCAAAAACCCGAAGCCTTGCTTAGCCTTATTTAAAAATCCGAAGCCTCGCTTCGCCTTACAAAATCCGGAGCACTCCTCCGAAGGCTACACAGCGCCCCCGGGCCCGTAGCAGTAACAGGGACTCCGGGCCATGGTCCGATGCGTCCAGGGATTCCGCGTTCCGTACCCGAAGCATCCCAGGGATTCTGGGTTCCGTACCCGAAGCATCCCAGGGTCGAAGGTGGCCCAGGGTCATAGGTGACCCAGAGTCGAAGGTGGCTCACATTATCACAGGTTCGGTGAATCCACACCAAATATCCATTTTCATTGCAGAACCAAGCTCAGAAGCCTTGCTTCGTTATCCAAACACGCTCCGAAGCCTTGCTTCGCATGTCAAAATCTAATATACGCCTAAGCATGCCGAAGTCATGCTTCGCCTGGAATCTAAGTGCGTTTCGGAGCCTTGCTCACGCACAACATTCAAATCCCAGCATGCCGAAGCATGCTTCACTTAATTTGGTTATGCTGAAGCCTTGCTTCGCACCAAATTAGCACGTTCGAAGCCCAAAAGAGGCCTTCGCTCAATGAATTCCATGCATCTGAAGCCGCCAAAAGGCGCACCCCTTCGCATTTTTTATTGCCCGCACGAGCAACGGCTAAGTCCCTAGCTGCCACGAGCAAGGGGGGAAGCATGTATGCGAGGTGTGCAGATGTAACACGCAATACGAGCATGACAAGCTAAAACATTCGAAGCCATCAAACAATGCGAAGCATACAGACGATGATGGGGGAGTGGTCCCGATCTTCCGCTAGGTAAAGGATAAACTTGGGTTGGTGGAGAATCTCGACGTTGGCGATCCAAGGCTCCGGTCCGGCGGATCAAAACCTTGCAATCGTTACACCACTGTCTCCGTTGGTTATCAACCACGCAGAACGCGATTGACCTCGCCACGAAGGCTAATTCCTGCAAGCGAACCCAAGAACACAAGCAAGAACAGGAAGGATACAAATCGAATGCCAAATCACCGACAAACGAAGATAAGGTGAGGTTTCACAAACGCCAATGCAGCAGCCAATCGGTCCGGTGCAAGAGGCGGGATCTAAACACAACAGTGTAGATGCAAACAAAGCAAAACCTAACCCTAGCGGTGGCTAGCGTGAGAATATATAGGGCGGTGTCCTGTGGAAGGCGAACAGACACAGGCTGTGGGCTAGAAAACATACAGACTCAGACTATGGGCCAACACGGCCCAGTTCTGTCACGCAGGACTGTTTTAAATACACAGGACGCCTCGAGACTCCAAATGCGGTGAAACCAACGGCAAACGATCCGTCTTCTCCTCAGCTTTCCAAAAAGTCAAAGAACACGCCAATCGGACTTCGTATGAGGAAGTTATGCCCATTTTGGTGCAGGGTGGTTGATGTAGTCCGAACCAGCGAATTCTTGACTTCAAATCATCCGTGCGACTCCGTCTTCAACTCCAATTCTTCTATTCCATCTCCCATGTTCCTAAGCAACAAAATATCGCTAGTATTCAGTAGCATCCCGTCCAAACAAATATTAACATAGTTGCTAAGGAAAGAATTAACCTCATGGTTCAAGCGACGGGCACGGGCGCGTGTGATTGGTCCTTGTAGTTGATTTGTAGGTGGAGGCTCCATGTGTGTATCATGTGAAGTGATGTCCTCATCAGACGAAGTATGCAAATACAAATAGACTCCATTGAATAATGATGTCCTCATCATCCTCCCCCTCTTGAATTGGAGTCGTCCTCGACTCAAGCTCATCGTCAGCTCCCAAATAGGGTTTTAAATCATTAGCACGGGGCATCAATTTAAACTTTCTCAAATCAGGAAAACGATCCTTGCGCAAGTACAACCAAACAAGATCTCCTGGTTTGAAAAACATCTTCTTTCTTCCTTTATTTGTCTTTTGAGCAAAATAGCGTGCCTTCTTTTCTATAACTTCCTTGGTCTTCAGATGCATAGCTTTCACAAACTCTGCACGCTTAGTTGCCTCCATGTTTGCTCTCTCTTGAAAAGGAAGTGGCAGCAAATCAAGTTGTGTGATTGGCTTAAAACCATACACCACTTCAGACGGGCACAATTGTGTTCAAATTCAACATGTGGAAGGCAGTCCTCCCATTCCTTCAAGTTCTTCTTAATCATTGTTCGCAGCAACATGTAGAGTGTACGGTTTACCACCTCTGTTTGACCATCGGTTTGCGGGTGACAAGTTGTTGAAAACAGCAATTTTGTGCCAAGCCTGGCCCACATTGTCTTCCAAAAGTAACTCATAAACTTCACATCACGATCTGAAACAATGGTTCTAGGCATCCCGTGCAATCTCACAATTTTCCTGAAAATTAAATCAGCAATATGTGAAGTATCGTTGGTCTTGTGACAGGGAATAAAATGTGCCATTTTGGAAAACCTATCCACTCTTACAAATATGGAGTCTCTCCCCCTCTTTGTCCTAGGCAATCCCACAATAAAGTCCACGCTAATATCT
The DNA here is from genome assembly GCA_019279435.1 of Zizania palustris. Taxonomy (NCBI): domain Eukaryota; kingdom Viridiplantae; phylum Streptophyta; class Magnoliopsida; order Poales; family Poaceae; genus Zizania; species Zizania palustris. Next base: position 14,569 of record JAAALK010000160.1, on the reverse strand, counting down.
TCCCAAGGTGCACTAGAAACAGGAAGTGGAGTATACAAACCATATGGGTTAAGTTTGGACTTAGCTTTATGGTATGTGGCACAACGCTGCACAAATCGTTCAACATCTCTCCGCATCTTTAGCCAATAAAAATTATTGGACAGCAGGGCCAAAGTCTTTTCTCTCCCAAAATGTTCCATTAATCCACCGTCATGTGATGCCTGCAACAACAGCAAACGTACGGACGAATCTGGAACACATAGCTTGTTAGCATGGAACAAGAAGTCGTCATAACATGAAATCATTTCCAACCTTTCCCACTATTACATTTAGTGAATGGTTCAGCAAATTTTTTATCTACAACATACAAATCTTTCAAACTTTCCAAATCTGGAACGTTGATAGCAAGTTGAGATAAAAGAACAATCCTACGAGACAATGCGTCAGCAACCACATTTTCTTTACCATTCTTGTATTTCACAATGTATGGGAAAGATTCAATAAATTCATCCCATTTAACATGTCTATGATTCAGTTTAGCTTGCCCTCTCAAATATTTGAGTGTGTCATGATCAGAATGTATAATAAACTCCTTAGGTAAAAGGTAATGTTGCCAAGTTTCAAGCACATGCACTAAGGCATATAATTCCTTATCATAGGTAGAATAATTCAATTGTGGACCATGCAATTTCTCACTAGAATAGGTCACGGGTTTACCTCCTTGTAGCAGCACACCTCCTATTCCAACACCACTAGCATCACATTCTAACTCAACAGGTTTACTGAAGTCGGGTAGTTGAAATAGAGGTGCACGTGTAAGGCGATCCTTGAGTGTGGAAAAAGCTTGTTCTTGTGCTGGCTCCCAAGTAGAAGTAACTCCCTTCTTGGTCAACTCAGGTAAAGGGCCGGCTATGGTGCTGAAATCTTTCACAAAACGCCGGTAGAAACCTGCAAGACCAAGAAAACTACGTACTGCAAGGTTAGTTTTAGTTGCATGCATGACACGTCCTTTTAGATTAATAACTTGTGATGAGGAAGGAGAAACAACTTTATCTTTTTGTTGCCTCGAAAGCGTTTTAGCTACTTGCTGATTTTCAGAAAGTTGTTTGCTCTTTTGTGCATCCCTAGCATGTTTTTCTTGTTCAAATTTTACAATTTCAGCAGGAGTCATAGGAAGCAATGTAACTTTCTTTCCTTTATACATAAATGTGTACTTATTGCTCCTACCATGGTGTGTAGCATCAGTATCATATACCCAAGGTCTACCAAGTAATAGAGAACATGCTTGCATTGGTACTACATCAAATTCAGCAACTCCGAAGTATGTACCAATGGAAAATTCGATGTGAGCAGTTTGTGTTACCATGACCTTACCGCTATTGTTGAACCATTGCACGTGGTAAGGGTGTGGATGTGCACGCGTGGGAAGTTGAAGCTTAGTTACCACGTCGAGGCTCACCAAATTGTTGCAACTACCGCTGTCGATGATGACACGCGCACGACGGTTATTGACGAGGAAGAAGGTCTGAAATATATTGTTCCGTTGTGCCTGGTCGTCCTGGTCCATGTGAGTGCTCAAGTCACGTTGTACAATAAGTGCTGCCATGTTAGTGAAAAGACAAAACAACAAAGAATAATCCTTATGTAAACAACTAGGTGGGGTGGTGGATGTGTGGTGGAAGCAATCCGTCAAGCACCTTACCCACGCTTGCAAGTGTTCTTACCACGCCGCAGTGAGGTCACCGGCCTACAGGTGATGAACCAAGTGGAGGGTGGTGGCAATTGCAAGGAATGAACCTGTCCTGACCAAGAGAAAGGTGTAGCTTGGAAGGCAAAGTGAGTAGCAAGGATTAGCGATAATAATAACAGTTAAACCAAGTTCAATAAGTATTCCCTAGTACTCGTCAAAGTTGCTGGCCTTAGTGCTCCCAAGGTGAAAATTCAAGCAATAGAGGGAAACTATGTGCCCAAAACTCAAATGGAAGCAACACAGGCCAAATTCAGATCTCTGCAGATCGGACAAGTGATCGGACAAGAGATCGGACAAGGGATTGGACAAGCAGAAACTGCCACTGAAACTGCCACTGCCTGCCACTGATCGGACAAGAGATCGGACAAGAGTTCGGACAAGGGATTGAACAAGCAAAAACTGCCACTGCCTGCCACTGATCGGACAAGAGATCGGACAAGAGTTCGGACAAGCAACTAACAGGACCGCTTCTCTTTTTTTTTTATATTTTTTTTCTCCTTTTTTTTCACTCTATTTTTTTTGAACAGGATGACCAGAGATGCAACCACAAAAATTGGCACCTACAACTAAGGTGGGATGTAGCTCACAAAAATTCAAACAAGTTCACTGTCCGGCGAGCAAAAACTTTGACCAATTTTTTTCTTATCTTCCTGATTTTTTTTGGCGATTCAGGAACACGCTCAAAAAATTTCAGATTTTTCTGCCAAACGAGCGAAAAGTTATGCCTGTTTACTGAAGGGGGGTCACAAAGAGTAGATGTGGAAAACGAATAAGGATGCGGAAGGGGGGGAGTTTCGGGTGGGGAAATTTTTGAGACACAAGAACAACTACTACTCAAACGACACAGAGGGATTACTAAACCCGCAACAAGACTCGACCAAGAACACAAACTCAACAAATTAAAACTGAAATTAAAATCGCAAGGCACAAAGGGGTTCTCGGTGGGGAATTTTTTGGTGCGGTTTTCTGGACTCTAGGTAAAAACAAAAGCAGATCGAGATTACCTAACGGGAAATCTGAGCTCTGATACCAACTGATGGGGGAGTGGTCCCGATCTTCCGCTAGGTAAAGGATAAACTTGGGTTGGTGGAGAATCTCGACGTTGGCGATCCAAGGCTCCGGTCCGGCGGATCAAAACCTTGCAATCGTTACACCACTGTCTCCGTTGGTTATCAACCACGCAGAACGCGATTGACCCTCGCCACGAAGGCTAATTCCTGCAAGCGAACCCAAGAACACAAGCAAGAACAGGAAGGATACAAATCGAATGCCAAATCACCGACAAACGAAGATAAGGTGAGGTTTCACAAACGCCAATGCAGCAGCCAATCGGTCCGGTGCAAGAGGCGGGATCTAAACACAACAGTGTAGATGCAAACAAAGCAAAACCCAACCCTAGCGGTGGCTGGCGTGAGAATATATAGGGCGGCGGCTTGTGGAAGGCGAACAAACACGGGCTGTGGGCTAGAAAACGTACAGACTCAGACTATGGGCCAACACGGCCCAGTTCTGTCACGCAGGACTGTTTTAAATACACAGGACTACTTGAGACTCCAAATGAGGTGAAACCAACGGCAAACGATCCGTCTTCTCCTCAGCTTTCCAAAAAGTCAAAGAACGCGCCAATCGGACTTCGTATGAGGAAGTTATGCCCATTTTGGTGCAGGGTGGTTGATGTAGTCCGAACCAGCGAATTCTTGACTTCAAATCATCCGTGCGACTCCGTATTCAACTCCAATTCTTCTATTCCATCTCCCATGTTCCTAAGCAACAAAATATCGCTAGTATTCAGTAGCATCCCGTCCAACAAATATTAACATAGTTGCTAAGGAAAGAATTAACCTCATGGTTCAAGCGACGGGCACGGGCGCGTGTGATTGGTCCTTGTAGTTGATTTGTAGGTGGAGGCTCCATGTGTGTATCATGTGAAGTGATGTCCTCATCAGACGAAGTATGCAAATACAAATAGACTCCATTGAATAATAATTGGGAGGTATGTTACAAATGTACTTCGACTACAAAACTACGTATAGTTTGTATATAAGCCTAAGAAGAATCGAGTGCGAGGTCCCAACCCTCGCTTGCCTTTCTTTCGGCCAGGGCCCCCTCGGCTGGACGAAGCCTCATCGGAGCCTGCTCTCCCACGACCGGCTCGTCCAAGCTCCGAAGCCCGCAGACCTCGTCTTCCATTTTGCAGGTCGCTCCGAGTTAGCAAAGCAGGCGGTGCCGTGTCAAAGGCAGAGAAGTCTAAGGCTTCATCGCTTGCTAAGGCCGTTCGTGAAAGCAAAAACAAAGAACTCTGAAGGGACTCTGCCTTCACAGCGGCTAGCAAATCCTGAGCTACTTCACAGATGGCTTCGCTGCTAGGCCCCCTCGGAAGCTTAAACCGAGGGGGGCCTTTGGACCTAGCTACTTCGAGGACTGCCCACAGCTGTCGAAGTTCTTCAGAGTCCTCAAGCACTTCGAAGTCAACATTCGGAGGCTGAGCCTGGGCAGGTATAAAAAACCACCGCATTCATATTAATAAGCTGATAAAGTTTGTACAAGCCTGCAGCTAAATGTTACAAAGAAGCCTAAGGAGATCTACACCTTCGGAGGCGGAGGTGTCGATGTCGAAGGCCTGTCCGGTGGGCAGGTTCTTTGGATCGGCGAACTCGTAGGGCCTTCTGGAGGTCGAGGACTGCTTCGCAGCCTTGTTCCTTCCAAGGCTCATGCAGCCGCCGCCAGGCTCCGTGGACGTCCGGTGGAGGCGTCACCAAGTGTTGGCCCCCGAAGGCCACCGGGGTCACGGAGGTTGCTGGCTGGAGGTGGTTGCACCCCGCTCATGAAGCATGTGCAACACCCCTTGGCCCGCGACTCGGTGTAGGACCGAAAGTAGCGACCAGAGGGGGGGTGAATGGGCGCCTTAAAAAATTCTTTCGAATCAATGGCCTGTTCCCAATACCCTACTCACCTCAAAAGACTAAGCAGTAGAAAATAAACAGAAGGCCTAAGTCTAAGGGTATCTAACCTAGAAGCGATTGATGTTAAACAGAGAACTATTCAAGAAGTGCAACTAGGCAGATGTATACTGTGTAACAGGCCTGAACTTCCCAATGAATTGATCTAAGTATATGTAAGGTGAAATGAGAAGTTACTGTCCAATTTTGTCTCCTGTTCGGAACTTGGCGAAGCCTGCTTCGCCCGTCGAGGTCTGCTCCGGAGATGATTGACGAAGATAGCTTCGCTGGTCGAAGCCTGCTTCGGAGGTTGGTTGCGGAGCCTGCTTCGGAGGTCAGTTGCGAAGCTTGTCGAAGATGCCGAAGGTGTTTTGGTCTAGCCTAGTTCGAAGTGGCAAGAAGCGAAGTATGCTTCGAAGCAAAGTATGACAGAGCCGGAACCTGCTTCGAGGTATGTACTTCGAAGGCAAGGCTTCGGACCCAGCTTCGAACCGAGCACTTCGACCTTAAACCTTCGAACAGGAAACTTTGAATGCAACACACAGACGGACTACCTTCGAACAAAGAAGCGAAGCCTGTCACAACGACAGAAACCCAAATTCGAAGCATCGCTCTACCTTCGAAAGGAGTGAGCTTCGAACTGCGAGGCGAAGGCTGATATGCTTCAGAGAAAATAAAACGAAGTCTATCAGAGGAACAAGCTCCGAAGACAACTTCGAAACCCGTCGAAGTGAGGACTTCGAAGGGCTCAAGTCGGAGTACCTTCGCACATATGTTCGAAGTAGAGACGCTGACAGTTTAAAAAATACTTCGAAGCTAGACACACAGAATACAAAGATGCAGTCCGAAGTTAGAACGAAGCCTCTGAGAGTATCCGTTCAAAGCCTGCCTCACGGAGCTGAGGGGCTTCGAAACTGAGATGATGGCTTCGCCAGAAAACAGTCAAAAAGGCATTCAATCCAGTCTGCTTCGATCAAAAAGCTGTGCGGCAGAAGGTAAAAAGCTGGCAGTGAGTACTGTAGCTACAGTAGCAGTACTACTTGCAACAGCAAGAACTAGTACTACTTCTCACGAAGAACACACGCAACAGAGTAACATCCTCAGGAATAAAAACAACCAGCACAACAAACCGAAGCTTCTTGAATCAGAGGGAATCAATGCACACGCCTCAACAACTAACAAAGAATTCAATCTCACAGGAGCAAAGTAAATGCAAGGCAAAAAGGGGATGAACCAGTGTCTGGCGGCGCACACAGGAGAGAGAACGTGAGAGGCAAAAAGATCCAATGGATTAAAAAGTGAATTCTGGAAGGGTAGTCCAAACCCTAGGGATTGGGGTCCTATTTATAGGGCTGCCCAACACTAGGAATATTCTACCAGCCCCTTAGGGTTTTTACGACTCAAAAATAAGGAAAAAGACTCTACTGCCCTTAGGAATTTTTAAAGACACGACTGACTGACTGTGGGCCTAGAGTTACAGATGACTTATCCGGAAGCTAAGTTTTCGTAGCGACTACGGCTTCTCTTCTGGACAGTCGGATACAAGATCAACGGTTGTCAGTTTTGCGTCAAAACTGACAAAGCCTCCACTGCTTTGCACCAGGTACCCGGATTGGACTGGCCCGACTCCGCAGCTCTCTCAGCCCGGCAATCGCTCACCGCCCGTGTACCTGAGTCAATCCTGGTCAACAGCCCAGTTGGTCTTCTACTGCTTCTGGCCCATGCACCCAGATTGGGCAGCCCGACTTCGCAGCCTCCTCTGCCCGACAGTCGCTCGCTGCCCGTGTACCTGAGTCACACGCGGCCCATGAACAGCAGATCTCCTCTCTTCTTCAGTCCTCTTTGACTATCGTTGACAATGACTCATCACTTCTGGAGCCATGAGGCCCACGCTATTCAGCATGGCTCCTCACTCGCGCCGGCCATGAGGGGAAGCCCTTCAGTGATTGCTCCGCCGTCGAAGCCACCGTCTTCAAGAAATCGACGCGGTCCCCAATTGGTCCTGGTCGCTGAAGTCCGGAGCTCGACATTCGGTCCCTATTTGCTCAAGGACGTCGGTCAGGCTCTGAGTGGCTTCGCCAAGGTTGTCCACGACGAAGTCTTCGAGCTTCCTGAGCCCGTCCTCGGAGTGAAGCGTTCTCCTTCGCCTGCCAAGCCTCGGCGTCCTTTGAAGCCTTGAGATCCGCGCGGAGCCGAACCATCTCCGAGGCTGAGAAACCAAGGGTTGGTTTCGTGTTTTGTGATGAGTGATTGACAGGGATTTTACCCCTCTGTTCGAAGGGTACCTCCGAAGGGGGTTCAGAGGTTGTACCTCCGAAGGTGTTCGGAGGGGATACCTCAGAGGGGTTTCGGAGGTTGTACCTCCGAAGGGTGTTCGGAAGGGTGGTTTCACCGAGTATGTTCGGTGGTTGCTTGCTGCAGCTGTTGCAGCGGAGTGTGCCTGTCGGGGGGTCCGACAGTACATGATGACTGGGTGTGTAACCGATGGCTTCGGTACTTGGGCGGTACACCGGAGTGTGTACCGGAGGTTGCTAACCCGGAGAGGTCTCCGGAGTACTGGAAGACCACTTTCTCTGTTTGTCGGTGGTTGCGAGGGACTTCGGAGGCGACGGACAGGTTCGCGGCAGGTGAACCTGAGTCAAGCGGAGAGGCTTGATGCCCGGGGAGCGGGGAACTCCGTCACGGTGGCTGCGAAGGGGTCTGGGTCGGTCCTCGGGTCGAGGTGCGCCAGGTGAAGGCAGAAAGTTGCGGAGCGTGGCTCCGGGTGAAGGTACTCCGAGGCAAAGTCCTCAGAGGTGAGGCACTTCGAAGGTACTCCGGGACTGGAGTGACTTCGGAGTGGGTGGATCAAGTCCTCTGCGGAGGCAAGGGAGTTCGAAGTGTGCTCCGAAGGGAGACATTCGAAGGTACCCGACGAAGGTCTCAGAAGTCGAGGCGCATCGAAGGCATGGTCCGGGTGAGGCTCGTCGAGGAGTGTGCTCGGGGAGAGGCACTGCGACGAAGTGCTCATGGAATGCTTCATGCGGAGGCCTTGGACGAAGGAGAGACTTCGAAGGGTGGTACTCCGAAGGTGGGGCTTCGGAGTGAGGAGGCTTCGGAGCGAGGCTAGCTCCGGAGCGAGGTTGACTTGAGGTGCTTCGGCCTGCATGGCTTCGGTACACGGGCTGACGGAATTCGAGCTGAGTGAAGCTGCGAAGCCAGTGGTGGTCCACTCCGGAGATGTTGGTGCGAAGGCCCAAGGGCTTTGACGGCTTCGGCTCAAAACCGTCACTGTATCGAAGGCTGACTTCGGTGAAGCGAAGGCCATCTGGCTCAAGGCTTCTCACCGAAGCTACCGCACCCCTCACGTGTGAAGGGGGACTTCGGAAAGGTCAAAGACTGCAAGTCTGACAGTGTCTGCTCTGCAAAAAGCTAGCGCTGTTCCCTCTGCTAAGGCTGACAGAGAAGCCTCCAATAAAGTTGACTACCTTTTGTACCCCTCAGTTCTGTAGAGACAAAACCAATGTAAACCCTAGGGGTAAAGTAGTCAATTCCTTTGGGTGACTGTGGGCTATAAATATGGGGGCTCGGTAGGTAACATTTAACACTTTGAGCATTTACTGTTGAGCTCCTGTAGCCACATACCTCGTTGTATTCATCCAGAGTTCAATTTATTGTGTTCCTTGTTCAGCGGCGAAGCCCTGCTTCTTTGTGCTTTTTGCTTGAGCTCGCGTTACATACCTCGCTGGTTGTAGTGCACCGAAGCCTATCTAGGCGAAGGTTGTCTTTGTGCGAAGTGTGTTTTTCAGCGTGCTGTCGCTCTGTGTAACTTGAGGCTAGACCTCACAGCTTACTAGCGAAGCCCTGATCGAGGCCCGTTTTAACTTCTTGTGTCGAAGCTCTTAGCGAAGTCTGTTTGTGTGCGTGTAGACCTTCGTGTACGAAGCACAGCACCAGCTGCTGCCGCCAAGTACTTGGTCGAAGTAGTCCTCAGAGGGCTTGTCACGGAATCTTGCGGAAGGGTGAAGTGGAAAGCGTGCTCCGAAGCACCCTGTGTGCGGGAGCCTGCACTGACTTAGGCAGAGTAGAATCTTCTAGGTTGTTAGTGGAGCGAAGTCTTCTTGGCTTCGACTTTTTGCTCCTGCGACGCCTGTGTTCGGAGCTGTCGAAGTACTCTCGAACCAGACCTTCGAAGGTTGTGGTTCGAAGCCTGTTCCGCAGACGACAGAACCCAAACCGAAGGCTAGTGTTTTTAGCCCGCAAATTTTAAAAGCTCCAATTCAGCACCCCCCCCCCCCCTACGGTCGCCGTTCCTCCGTCCAACAATGGTATAGAGCCGGTTAACGATGCACCAGTTGACCTTACCGGTTTTGTGATCTGTTGGGCGACATGGATAGAGGCAGTAAAATTACTCTGTTCGATGGGACTGATTTTGCATACTGGAAGGTGCGCATGGAGGCTACTTGTTAAGCCAAGGAAATGCCATTTGGGAGATTGTGGACTCACAATACTCCATCCCTGATACTCGCACCACTCAAACAGAAAAAGATCAATATAATGCCAACTCCAAGGCTAGGAATATACTGTTCTTTGGTTTGAGCCGGAGTGAGTTCGATATGGTGCAGCCAACCTTAGGACTGCTAGGGAGATTTGGACAACACTCACTATTTTCATGAGGGCTGTACTCAGATCAAGGCCAGGCGCCAAAGCACATACAATCAACAGTATCAGCTGTTTGTGCAGGCACCTGGTGAATCTATAGATGCCATGTTTTCGCGCTTTGATGCTATAGTGAGTAACTTGCGATCCAACCGGGACGCTTGCTTACAATGATCACGATAGGGTTATCAGCTTCTCTATGCTCTTGACCGTAGCATATGGGAGGTGAAGATATCCAGCATTGAGGAGTCTGCAGGTTATGACACATTGACCTGTGATGAACTCTTTAGCAAGGCTAAAGTCCACAGAGAGTTGCCAAGGCATCTCTTACTGTGCACAGAAGCTCTTTGCCACAGCCATTGGCATTGGTTTCTAGCACTAGCCATGGCCCCACTGCAGAACCAAGCACATCTGGCACTTGTGTTCTTGCAGATGGTTTTTGCTTTGTCCTCCCTGGTCTCCGTCACAAAGGAGCGGTGGACACTCTGGATGATGATGAGCTTGCTCTCATTTGCCCGGAGGTTCACCCCGCTTTTCATCATGAGAGACGGGATCAGAGGAGAAGTGGTTTTAGTTGGTTGCTATGAATGTGGCGACACCTCTCACATTAAGGCCAATTGCCCAAACTCAAGAAGAGAGATGAGAGTGAGCGCCCAAATACCACAAAAAGGAGAGGAAGCCTTTTTGTGAAGGGCAAGCGTGGCAAGATGGCTAAGAAAGTAGCCAAGGCCGCTTCCAGAGCCTTTGTTGCTGCTCTCAGCGACATCGACACGTCATCAACTGAGGAGTCGAGCTCTGAGGAGGAGTCCCCAAGGAAGGAGGACAAGAAGGACAAGAAGGGACGAGACTTCACCGGCCTTTGCTTCATGGCCGACAGCGATCACAGCGGCGATGAGCTTGACTCATCTGAGGTAACACTATCATCTGACCAGCTACTAATTAAATTAGATGAGCTGAATGAAGTAGTGCTTGGTCAGGATAGATTACTTGTGCAAGCCGCTAGAGAAAGAAAAGACCTTAGACTTAGGCTAGAATCTGTTTCTACTGAATATGCCATGCTTAAGTGTAAGTTTAATGATGCTGAATGTGAGTCCTGTTCTATTGTCATGAGTGAGCTTGCTCAGTTGCGTTCTGTTCATGCTCAAACTCTTTCTGAGCTTGAGACTGCACAGAAGCAACTTTTGGAGGTGGATTCTAGACCTCATGATGTTATTGATTGCATGAACTGCTCTTTATTACGCGAAAGCATTATTTACGTGATAAGCATGTTCATGATTTAGAGGCTAGATTGGAGAGGGCCGGTAGTTCTAAGGATGTGCAGCCTGTGTGTGACACTTGCATCACCCTTAAGGACCAGCTAGGCACTGTTAGAGAGCGAGCTGAAAACCTCATGTCTGAAAATGAATACCTTCTTTCTGTGGTTAATAAATGCACTGAGGGAAAGGGTAGGATGGATTTGCTCTTGGCGAAGACCAAGTTGTGTGCTGATAGAGCAGGGGTAGCTCTAGGTTTGGGTTTGAGAGGATACCTTCAGATAGTAAGACCAAAACTGTTTTCACCTCTCCCACTACCCTAGAGAAAGAGAGAGCTCTGTTAGACACCCCATCAGCCAAAAAGCCTACCCATCCACCAAAGAAAACCACACTTCCTGTCAAGAAAAATCCTCCCAAGAAAACCACACAGAAGAAGCCCAAGGAGCCTGTGAGAGTTGCTCCTATGACCCATGAGAGTGCCCCCCGGAGAGTGTTTCACTGTTCTTACTGTCAGCGGGCGGGTCATTTGGTTGGTTTCTGTTTTGTCGCATCAAGGATGAGCGACGCGAACAGCGATGAGTTACCAGGACATACATTACCCATCTTTCAGGTATGCATGAGTCTGAGTATTACTATCGTCCTGCTTTTGAGGCTCCTCGTGCTTCTCGGAGAGGTTTTACTCTCGCGGTGTTCACCATGTTCCATATGGTGGTAGACCCCGGCGAGTAGCTTTGGTACCTCGTCAGAGTAGGAGACCTCGACATGTTGTTCGTTCACAGCATGTAGGTAACCTCACACTTTGCATCATTTCGATTTTCCTGTGCGTAGACAGTCTACTTTTACTGCGCCTACTACTCGTGTCACTCAGTGCTGGATGTCTCGTCATTATTTCACTCACCCCAGCACTGAGCGATCGAGATATTCTTATCGTGTGTAGCGACAGATCGAGGCTTGGAGGGCACGTGGATCATGGACTCCGGTTGTTTGCACCACATGACCGGAGATGCAGCTTGGTTCTCCAGCCTCACCACAACCAAGCAAAGGGAACATATCACCTTCGGAAACAATCGAAGGAGTAGAGTGAAAGGTAAAGGTGTGGTAAGAATTAATCGAATTTTCACTCTCAAAGATGTTGCTTTGGTTGAAAACCTGGGATACAATTTGCTGTCTGTATCTCAGTTGCTTGATGAGGGCTTCGAAGTGCGATTCCATCGCGATACTTCGCAAGTGCTCAATTCTGATGGCGTTGTGGTGTGTAAGATCTTTAGAGTTGGGAGAGTTTTTGGAGCTGATTTTTCAGAGTCATCTGGTTCTTCTCATTGTCTTGTTGCACATTCGACTTCTGAGCTTTGGAAGTGGCATAGGAGACTAGGGCATATGAGCTTTGAGTTGCTCGCTCGTCTGAGCGCCCTAGGCTGATCCGAGGATTGCCCAAGCTCAAGTTTGAGAAGAATTTAGTTTGCGCTCCTTGTCGACATGGAAAAATGATTGCTGCTTCGCATTCGCCAGTCACCACAGTGATGACTGAACAACCCGGAGAACTTCTCCATATGGACACTGTAGGTCCTTCTCGGGTTAGTTCTTTAGGCGGCAAGTGGTATGTATTAGTTATTGTCGACGATTTCTCTCGCTACTCTTGGGTCTTCTTTCTTGCCAGCAAGGATGAAGTGTTTTCACACTTTCGGAGCTTGGCTTTGAGACTTTTTACTGAACTCCCTGGTGCATTGAAATTCATTCGAAGATAATGGCACCGAGTTCAAAATAGTCTCTTTGTTGACTTTTGCATGGAGCATGGCATAGAACATCAATTCTCTGCTCCGCGGGTTCCTCAACAGAACGGTGTTGTTGAGAGGAAGAACCGCACTTTGGTTGAGATGGCTAGGACGATGCTTGATGAGCATAGGACTCCTAGAAAATTCTGGGCTGAGGCCATGAACACTGCTTTACATCTCAAACCGAATCTTCTTGCGCTCAATTTTAAATTGACATCTTATGAGCTGCGTTTTGGGAGACAGCCCAAGGTTACTCATCTTCGAGTTTTTGGCTGTCGCTGCTTTATCCTAAAACGTGGTAACTTGGATAAATTTGAGTCGCGATCTTCTGACGGGATCTTTTTGGGTTACACACATGGTCATTCTTATCGTGTTTATAATTGAACTAACACTGTCATCGAGTCATGTGATGTGACTTTTGATGAATCAACCCCCTCTGTTAGTTCTGCTTTTGAACAGGCAAATGAACACGACATGGAACAGACCTTATTCGAAGAAGAATCCCGGAGAATTCGAGGATGAACCCTACTACCCTCGACATCAACCCCCGAAGCTGACCCCGCTTCAACTACTTCGGCACGAGGTCCCGAAGCGACTACCTCAACATCGGTCATCTTGGACCACTCCAACGCACAAGTGAGGGGGAGACTGCATCCCGCCGCGAGGCTCCACATCATGTTCAAAGGATGCACCCTCCCGAGCAGATCATTGGTGAGCTTGATCAAAGGGTAACTCGTCACATGCTCATTTCACTAATTCTGCTTTTGTTGCTTCTTTCGAGCCCTTAGATGTTAGTCATGCACTTTCTGATTCTAGTTGGATCAATGCCATGCATGAGGAACTTGAAAATTTTGAGAGAAACCAAGTCTGGACTTTAGTTGATCCTCCACCAAATGTTCATTTCATTGGAACAAAATGGATTTTAAAAAAACAAGGGGAGGATGGGACTATAGTTAGAAACAAGGCTAGACTTGTAGCTCAGGGCTTTTCTCAACTAGAAGGGATTGATTTTACTGAAACTTTTGCACCTGTTGCTCGCCTTGAGGCCATTAGGATTTTGCTTGCCTTTGCGACATCCCGGGGATTCAAACTCTATCAAATGGATGTCAAAAGTGCTTTTCTTAATGGCTTCATAGGTGAAGATGTTTATGTAAAACAACCCCCTGGTTTTGAAAACCCAAGTACCCACATAAAGTCCTTAAACTTCATAAGGCTCTTTATGGACTCAAGCAGGCCCCTCGGGCTTGGTATGATAGACTTAAGTCTTTCTGCTTGAGCGAGGGTATTTGATGGGCTCTGTTGATAAAACTTGTTTACTCTCAAGCATGGCAAAGATTTCCTCCTAGTTCAGATTTATGTGGATGATATCATCTTTGGTGGCTCTTCTCATGCTTTGGTTGCCGAGTTTGCAGATACCATGAGCAGGGAATTTGAAATGTCAATGATGGGTGAACTCACCTTTTTCCTTGGTTTGCAAATCAAGCAAAGCAAACAAGGTACTTTTGTCCACCAGACGAAGTACACCAAGGACCTGCTCAAGAAGTTCGACATGTCCGATGCGAAGCCCCTCGCCACTCCAATGGCTACATCTGTAGCATTGGACCCTGACGAAGATGGAGAAGCCGTAGATCAGAAAGTTCCGAAGCATGATCGCTCCCTCCTCTACTTGACTGCCACGAGGCCGGACATACACTTCGCTGTGTCTGTGCGCTCGTTTTCAGGCTTCACCACGAGCTTCGCACCGCCAAGCGGTAAAGCGCATCTAAGGTATCTCACACACCCTTGAATTTGGCATATGGTATTCATCATCTTCATCTTTATGTCTTCGAGGTTATTCCGATGCGGATTTTGCTGGGTGTAGAATTGATAGGAAGAGTACCTCTGGTACTTGTCATTTTCTGGGTACTTCTCTGGTTTGCTGGTCTTCCCCAAACAGTCTAGTGTTGCACAATCGACGGCTGAGGCCGAATATGTTGCTGCAGCTAGCTGTTGCTCTCAGATTTGTGGATGGTTTCCACTTTGCGGGATTTCGGGTTAGATTATAAGAGTTTCCACTTTTCTGTGATAACACTAGTGCTATTTGTATTGCAAACAACCCGGTTCAGCACTCCAGAACCAAACACATTGATGTGATATATCTTTTCTCAGAGATCACAATGAGAAGGGTGATATTGAACTTCAATATGTTGATACCCAACACCAGCTTGCCGACATTTTCACAAACCCCTCGATGCTTCT
>JAAALK010000151.1:0-57573 GCA_019279435.1 Zizania palustris | reverse complement strand
CAGATCCGACGGTGCATATTGAACCGCACATGGGATTTAATCGGTACCGTTAGATCTAGATCGGATGGCCAGGATCAAATCCGACATGGCACGGGTACTCGACCCGTGCTGTCGTCTTCTCCGGCGACAGCGAGCGGGCCAGAGGCCACGGTGAGCGACGGCGGTCGAAGCTAAGGCCTAAAACGGAAAGAGGACATTGCGGGGATCACGAGGGTACCGTCGGAGGGACTTGGGATCGTCGGAGCATGGCCAGAGACGAGCGAGGGCGGTGAAGGCGTTCGGGTCCTCGTCGGCGGGGGCGTTCCGATGGGGTTCGTGGAGACGGAGCGGTGGCCGGGTCGGTGAGGTCCTTGCGGTTGTAGTGGTGCGGTCGGCGAGGACGGAGGGGGACTCTGGTGAGGGCGAGTGGTGGCTAGAGTGAAGGCGGCGGTGAGGTTCTGAAGTGAGCGTCACGGGCGTTTGGTTCGGTTCTGGCGCAATTGCGAGCGAGGGGTGGATGCGGGGCACCAGGGGGTTTAAATAGGGTCACCGGCGGGGGCAAAGGGGCGTAATTGGCGGTGGCCGTGAGTAAACGCGTTTTTAAACGCCGGCGAGCTCGGTTGCAAGGGTTCAACGAACCTAGACATGAATTGGTCAGAATTGAAGAGGGGAAACGGTCGCCTGGGATCGTGGTGAAGTAATGGCGGGCTCAATTCGGGAAAGGGGGTCGGGGGCAGCGGATCCGAGGCGCATTATGGCGTCGGCCGGCGAGGGGGGGCGATTTGGTGGTGGATCTCGCGGGAAGATGGATCCGATAGGTGGGGCCACTGGCCAGCGGGCGTGAGCGCACGAGCGAGGCGGCTGACGGTGGGGTCGGGCTCGGCGCGAGAGGGGGGTTGGCGCCGACAGGTGGGGCCGTGGTGTCGGGCGCGCCCGCGAGGGAGAGGGTCGCTGATGGGTGGGGTCGGGCTGTCAGTCCGAGGCGTGCGAGGGTAACGGGCTGGGCTGGCCGGGAGAGAGAAAGGGAGGGGCGTGGCCCATTACTGTTTCAAAATATTTCTGAATAAAAAATTCTAGGAAATAGATTAAAATCTTAGGGCTACTTCCAAGGTTGATAAAATTTGTAAAAATTCTCAAAAATATATTTGGGCCTTAGGATCATACATAAAATTTTCAGCTCCTAGTTCGGCCATTTCATCTATGTTGTAGTTCAAAAATGGTAAAGGAGGGTATTAAAGGTAATTCCAAAATAATAAATTCCAGGAAATTGGATTAAGTAATATTTTTATTACTTTGAAAATTTGGGGTTTAGAGGGAACATACTCCGGCCGTTGGAAAGAATACCGTTGATAACATATAATTCCGAACTCTTAGCTGCAAACTTGAAAGTTGTGGCCCTTAAGGTAGGTTGTTTCATCTTGCAATAATTCCAGGATTGAACTCCGTCATCAGTGTTCGGAATGCAAAGAACCTCAGCAGGAGGAATTTGTGGCACCGAAGGCAAAGTAAGATCTTCAAACTAAAGGCTCCTTTCAGAATATCCACGGCTCCGGTTGTAGCTTTTGCTAGAGTATCTGCTTATGCATTGTCAGCTCTTGGTATACGTTGGATAGAAATCCCTTGAATCTGCTTCGATCTTATGGATCTCTTCCAGATATTTGCAAGCTACAAATGCCCGGACTTGAAAACTTTTGTCAACGTGCCCTGCTACAATTTGAGAATCTGTTTTGATAACACTCTTGTAGTACCAGAGCACACGCTTTTCGGAGTACTAAACAAAATTCCCTCGTACTCCGCTATATTATTGGTGGACTTAAAGTTGAGCCTTGCAAAGTACATCGCTCTTTGCCCTAAAGGTGAAATTATCGCTGCTCCAATGCCTGCTCCAGATGCTTGGAAAGCTCCACAGGAGTATATGGTCCAAATTCCTTCGCTTGATTTTTCCGAGCCCACATTGCAGATGGACTCCATTCTACTACAAAGTTTGCCACCACTCGTGACTTGATGCTGTCTTTGCTACAAAGGAGATGCCGAAGGGTTGTTATCTCGACGGCTCATTTCCAATTCTCCCCGTAGATCTTTACTGTCAGAGCATATCTCCCATAGGATAAGAAGTTGGTACAATTACATTATGCGCTAAAAATAATGTCGCAATTACCTTGAAGCCATTATCAGAGCATAAATTAACTTCTCAAGCTCATATTATCTTGTTTTTTCTCCAGATAAAGCTTCGAATACAAATATACTTTATTCTACACCAACGTCCCATTGAAATCAACTTATCTAACAATGACTGCACTGATAGTGGAGCTAGTAGCTGCGAGGTAAAGAAGAAGTGTTTCATCTGCCACGGGCACAGTGAGTGTTGCGAGGTTGCTGAGTTAATTTTTAATATCATCAAAATTCTTTTGGCACTCTGGTGTCCATGGCAAAATCTTCGGACCCTTTAATGCTTTGAATATGGGTAGGTTTCATTCTGCGGGACCTTGCCCTAAAATCGCTGAGTGTTGCAAGGCGCCTAGTAAGCTTTTGTACCTGTTTTAAATTATCCAGCGAAGCCATTACCTTGCAATGCAATTATTTGAGTAGGGCTAGCTTCGATTCCTCTAATCGAAACTAGATACCCTAGCAACTTTCCAGCTTGAGCCCCGAAGATACATTTTTTGGGGTTGAGGTAGACTCCACACGCTCAGAGGCTCTCAAATGTTTCTGCTAAGTCTAGGCTTTGTTGGGTTCTTTAAAGCAATCTTATTACAATATCATCCATATAGGCTTTTACATTGCGGCCTATTTGGTGACCTAGAGCCTTAGCAATTAATCTCGAAAAGGTTGTCCCGACATTTCTCAAGCCAAAAGGAATTCTTACATAGCAGAAGACTCCCGAAGAGTTACGAAGCTTGTTTTGATTTCATCTTCATGCTTTAACAAGATTTGGTGATAACCAGAATACGCATCGAGGAAGCTTAATAACTCCGAACCAGTAGTGGAGTCAACTAATTGATCTATTCGGGGGCATGGAGTAGGGGTCATGTGGGCATGCTTTATTCAAAGATGTAAAATCAATACACATGCGCCACTTTCCAGAGGATTTCTTTTTACAAAGACTGGGTTAGCTAGCCACTCTATATGAGCTACTTCCCTAATAATCCCACCCTTCAATAATTCTCTACTTCTCCTTAGCAAGACTTGCTCTTTCTACCGATAACTTTCGAAGCCCCTGTCGAACAGGCCAAACCCCTGGGTTTACAACCAAGCTGTGTTCAATGATATCTCGGCTAACTCCTGGAATGTCTTCATCAGACCAGGCGAAGATGACTAAATTCTCTTCGACTACTTTTTCCAATGAAGTAGCGATTTCCGAAGACAAATCTTTGCCGAACTGAAAGGATTAGCCTTTGCCGTCTTTCACAATAATCTTCCATTACGATTTCTCCTTCGGGACTTGGCCATGGGAAGGATTTCTTCGAAGATTCACTTGAAGTAGGGATATCCTCTGAATTGCCTTGCGCATTATTCACTTGTCTTGGTCGAGAGGGGGGCCATGACCATATTCTGCTCTTCGCGTAGTGGCTTGATCACTGAAGATAGTGAGTACTCCCGCTTGCATGGGCATCTTCATGCATAAATAATTATGGTGAGCCACAACTACGAACTGATTAACATGCCCCTTCCGAAGATGACATTATAACCATAAGGGGCATCCACAACATCAAAAATTACTTCCTCCGTTCTTGCCAAGAGCCCCTCTCTGAAGGCAACCTCAAGACCTATTTAGCCGAGGGCATCAAGAGGAGGTCCTTCGAAGCCATGAAGGTGACGAGCTGTGGGGGAGAAGATGCTTCTTGGAGATACAGAGCTAGTCGAAGGCTTGAACAAAGATAATATCTACCGAACTCCCGCCACACCAAGTCTCAGATCAAAGGGTTGTCTACCTCTTTGGTAGTCGATGCAGCACGTGAATGGTGTTGAACCAGATCTCCTCAGCAAACTTCACCGGAAGCCGGTGTCGTCTGTAGCACAGCTGATGGAATACTTTGAACAGTATGCCAAGGTGGAGGAAGGCTGCCTCCGAAGAACCGTGATACCTGCACCAGCCCTTTGAGAAGTGAAGACGGAGCATGAAGTTCCAACTTCTCCGCAAGACCCCATTGATAATCGCTTCAATGATCATATGTGTGGGAAGAATCACTTCTGCTCAGAGGTGTTAAATATTACACCCTCCGCCCTGAAGATGCCTATCAACTTTCAACAAGCGCAAGCTAACAAGGCTGGTACCGTCGAACCCCCAAGAGAGAGTGGCTAGCAGGCGCCAAAGCTTCTTCTGTTGTGTGCATGGTGAAAATAGAAGCCATGACACAAAAGATTGCAAGTCCGTATGAACCTTCGGGGTCAGTACTTAGAACGAAGCTCAAGGCGAGGTACTTCGGACCGAGCCCCTCCATTAGTGCGTTCGGAGCCTGTGCAAGCCCTGGCTCGAGCCAGCAACCCCGAAGCACCGATGCAACTCCCGATGGCCAACATTATGCCACCACCGAAGCAGGAGGATCCCCAACATCGCGACAAGCGAGTGGTCCTGCCCATCTCCGGAGAGGGGACCCTCGGTAACATGTCAAAACGGCATCGAAGAGAATATGTCCGCGAAGTAGGGCACATAGGGACCTCGAATTCGGTGGCAGAAATGCCCGAGTGGTCTCATGTACCTATTTCTTTTACTGCTAATGATGTTGCGGGGGTGAAATTACCTAGTGCTGACTCCCTTGTTATTTCAGCCGATATAGAGGGAGTTGAAGTCCGAAGGATACAGGTGTACGGTGAGAGCTCCACAGATATACTCTTCATCCAGGCCTTCGACCATATGTGCATTCCCAGAAGACACCTACTTCTAGCAGCTCTCCCCTCCAAGGTTTCACAGGTCCTCCTCTCGATGCCCTCAGCCAAATAGGCCTCGAGGTTGCCTTCGAGAGGGACCCCTAGCCAGGGTGGAGGAGGTTATCTCGACGTCATCGATGCCCCGTATGCATATAATGCAATCTTCGGGAGGGAAATGCTGAACCAATTCAGGGCTATAGCACATCATTACTATTTGTGTCTCAAAATGCCCACGCAAGGTGGAGTCCTCACTATTTCAGGAGACCAAGATGCAACCCAAAGAGCGGAGTACGGCCATGGTCCACCTCTGGACCCTCGGTAGGTGAATAGTGTGTCGGAGCAAACGGAGGAGGCTTCAGAGTCTTCAGGCTCTTCGAAGGGCTCTTCCCTAAAGCAAAGCCCAGAAGGTGATGTGATCACGAAGATGATCTTGAAAGATGGCATGGAATACCAGTACAATTTGGCAAGGGGCTACCTTTGGAAATAGCTACTTCGCTGGAGGAAGTAGTTTAAGAAAACATAGATATCTTCACCTGGACTGACGAAGATATCCCTGGAGTTGACCAGAGCATCATCGAGCACGGTTTGCTTGTCAACCCGAAGGCTAGGCCAGTGCGGTAGGGGCTCCGTAAGTTATTCGTAGCAAGGCAGACCTCGCCAAGGTGGAGATAGAGAAATTGCTGAGGGCCGGAATTATCAGGGAAATATCGCACACAGAGTGGTTGGCTAACCCTGTTTTTGTCCAGAAAAAGGGCTCCGGTAAGTGGCTCATGTGCATTGATTTCACGTCATTGAAAAAAGCATGCCCGCGAGAGCCCTACACTATGCCCCGAATAGACCAGCTTGTGGATTCTACGGTAGGCTCCAAGTTGTTAAGCTTCCTAGACGCATACTCCGGTTATCATCAGGTCTGGCTAAAGCACGAAGATGAAGCGAAGACGAGTTTTATAACTCCCTCCGGAGTATTTTGTTATGATCGAATGCCTTTTGGCTTGCGGAATTCCAGAGACACCTTCTCAAGTCTTATAGCTAGGCTCTAGGCCACCATATAGGCCGAAATGTCAAAGCCTATATGGATGACATTGTAATAAAGAGTGCTGTAAAGCACCATCATTGCCTAGACTTAGCTGAAACCTTTGAGAGCCTCCAAGCATGTGGAGTTCGTCTCAACACTGAAAAATGTATATTCGAGGCACAACTAGGAAAACTGCTAGGGTACTTAGTTTCGAGTATAGGAATCGAAGCTAGCCCGACATAGATAAGCGCATTGAAAAGAATGGCTCCACTGGAAAATCTGAAGCAGGTCCAGAAGCTGACAGGACGGCTCGCAGCCCTCGGTAGATTCCTGGCCAGATCAGCCGAATGAAGCCTTCCAATTTTTAAAGCACTAAAAGGGTCTAAAAGTTTTAAGTGGACGCTGGAGTGCTAGAAGAGCTTCAATGACATTAAATAATTATCTTGGAAATCTGTCAACATTTACTATGCCCCTCCCAGAAGAAACTCTCCTTCTTTATCTTGCAGCAACAGGCTTCACAGTATGTGCAGTACTAGTCGGGGAAGTTGAACTTAAAGGAAAACTAGTGCAGAACCCAATCTACTTCATCTTAGAAGCTTTGTCCGCAGCAAAGACAAGATACTCCGAACTCGAAAAAATTTCATGTGCTTTGGTAATGGCCTCGCGAAAGCTAAGGCATTACTTCTTAGCACATAATCTCATCGTTCCTACCTCATATCCCCTTGGTGATATGCTTCGGGGCAAAGATTGTACGGGTAGGATAGGAAAATGGGCTGTCGAGCTAGCCCCCTTTGGTATTTCCTTCACGGCAAGAACAGCTATCAAGTCCCAAGTCATAGCTGACTTCGTGGCTGAGTGGACTCCATCCGCAGTCTAGGCTTCGGAAGAAACCTCCGAAGGTCTATGGACATTTTTTTCTGATGGAGCCTATCAGGCATCTTCTGTCAGAGCTGGAGATGTGATAATATCGCATGTAGGACTAAAAGTAGTGACCAGAGGGGGGTGAATGGGCGCCTAAAAAATTATTTCGAATCAATGGCCTTCTCCCAAACCCAATGCACCTCGACAGACAATCAGCCCAAGAAAAACAGATCACAGGTACTAAAAATAATCTAGCATAAAAATGACCGATGTCCTAATCGAAAGACACCAACACAGTGCTTAAAGGCAGATTAAAAATCATTCACATAACAAATAGCATCTCCACAAAGATTTCACCAAATTACAGATAATCCATCAAGAACATAAAGATATCCATCATTCACAGACATTTCATCCATCACAAGGTCAACAAGTAAGTGAAATAAAGTGTTTAGGGCGAGTTCATCAAGGAAGTACTAATCTAACACAAGCAACTAGTTCTGGCCAAAAACATTTACTAATCATGCACATCACTGAACGTAGATACAAATTAACAAGACAAGGCTTAAAACGTTCAGAGCGAACACTACCAGAAATTGCATCGATTTTCGAGCCTATACACTGCTTCACGTGAATTAACCAGCAAATGCATTGTTTCTGCTTAACTTGATCGCCTGGACTGCTGCTTGTGCTGAGCGCCGATGGTTCCCACACCTGCACGTCCCATCGCTGCGCCTGGTTTCCTCGAGCTGGTGCCGAGTTGGTGAATCCCGGAGGCCACCACTGCTCTCCTGCCAGGCTGCGCTGCTGATGCCTAGGGCCTAGCCGCGACAGCTATGCCTAGGCTGCCTTGGGCTCTTCTTGCTGGATGCGCACGGCAGCGTCTGCACGCATGGACTAGTACTGCTGCTATCTCGTGACTCAAGCCAATAGTTGTCTACAAGCGTGCGGCTAGTGACTGGTAGAAGCAGAGAAGCAAACACAATGCAGCAGGTGGCGATTTCAGAAGAAAGAAATGTCGATGGCGGTGAATAGTGGAGACGAGGAACACACAGAAAAAGTGACCCTAAAATTGATTTCTGAAAAATGGGTAACCCTACCCTAGGAATTGGGGCCTTTTTATAGGCAGCCCAATAAATGGGAAAAATCAAAATTACCCCTAGGGTTTAAATAGACGCTGAAACAAAAATGGAAAAGACCGAAATGCCCTTAGGGTTTTTTATAGACTCGACTAACACAGACTGTGGGCCTAAAGGAAAATAGTAAAATACTAAATAAAGATAACTTGTCCTGATGCGGAGCTTTCATAGCAGCTATGACTTCGCCTCAGAACGGTTAGATCCGAGATAACGGTCGTCAGTTTTGCACCGAAACTGACAAGCGTCCACCGTCTTCGCACCGGGTACCCAGATTGGGCTGGCCCGACTCCGCAGCTCCCTCAGCCCGGCAATCGCTCGCCGCACGTGTACTTGTGTCAATCTCGGTCAACAGACTAGTGGATCCTCTACTGCTCCTAGCCCATGTACTCAGATTGGCTAGCCCAACTCTACGGCCCTCTGCCCGGTAGTCGCTCGCTGCCCGTGTACCAGAGGTCACATGCAGCCCAGACACAACAGGTCTTGTTTTCTCTTCATGTCCTCTTGACTTCCGTTGACAATCACTCACCACATATGGATCCATGAGGCCCATGCTCATCAACATGGCTCCTCATCGCCATCGGGGCAGAAGGTCATGTATTCTATGAGGCTCAACTTTAAGACCACCAACAATATCACAGAGTATGAAAGGATCCTGCTAGGCCTCTGTTCGGGGAAAATACTTCATCCTCAGGGTCACTACTCTAACTCTGGCTTAGTACTAGGTCAAGTTCGAAGGATCGAGGTGAACTCTAGTTCGGAGTATATCTTCGAATGTAGACTCTTAAGAGAACCTCCTTGCCAGCTAAGATGCAAGACTTTCTTCTTTCTCATTAGATTAGTCTTTTAACCATTTTAGCCCTATTAAGGGTACCGAATAGTTTCCACTATGTCGGTTGTAATAGAGGGGTAAAAGTTCTTTTCCTTAAGGTTTTGGACATAATACCCCTCGTTTTACCCTGTAATGATCATCGAATACTAAGTTATTCAATACACATCTCCGAACTGCTTTGAGCTATTATCCAATTCGTAGTCTTGAAATAGATCACTTCACAAACACTTCGTTTGTTAGATTCTAATCTCTAGAAACCTATTAGCGTAATCTTTTACGCCAACAGTTGGCGCCGTTCGTGGGGAACTTAGTCCAAAAAAACTTCGTTCTCTACCAAGTTCTCAAAACATGTCTCCAAGCAGAGTTCAGGTGGTAGTCCTACTCGGAGGTCCCCTTGGACCTCCGGAGTAAGATCTTCTAACATAGTCGAGGTCGGAGGATCTTCGGTAATTCCACCACCTTAGACTCTCGAAGGGATTCCCCTTCCTCGAGCATACGGAGTTCCTCCCCCAACTCCATCTATACTTCGGCCAGCCGGAGTCCCTCTTCCAGCTCAGATTCTACTTCGAACCGACATGTATAGTTCTCAACACCCGAAAGGTCCTTCCGGAGGAGATGAAGATGGTCTTGGCGACATGGCCACCCAAATGGCCAGTCTCCAAGCTGAAGTGGCGAGGTGGAGGCAAGAAGCCACAGATAGGCATCATTCTCAAGCCACCCGATCATTCCCGAAGTGCCCAAGACGATGAATTTCCTTATCCCGAAGCCCCAGAGAACGCTTCCTTCTATAGCGAGTCTCCACTGCATCCCGAGCTACAGAAAGTGCGCTTCGATCCTAAGTTTAAAACTTCGAAGCTCTACAAATATTTGGAGACGAGGACCCTAGGAAGTTCTCCCGTTCTTATGCATTGGCAATTGAGGCCAGTGGAGGAGTGCGAGACAGCATGGCCACGTGTTTCCCTCTAGCTCTTGAAGGGGTGGCTCTGCGGTGGTTTTGGTCCCTGAAGCCAGGGTAAATTAGAACCTGGGAGAAATTAAGGAAGAAGTTCATAAGTAACTTTTAGGGTACCTTCGTACCCCCAATGTCTATAGGAAGTCTTTTCCAGGTGAAGCAGCTGCCTGGATAGACTTTAAGACAATTCTTCAAGCGCTTCGCCCATACGAAGTCACAAATTTGAGGGCTGACTACATCCTCCGTAGTTTATGCAGCTCGAGAGAGAGAGTTACTCATGCGGGCCTCCTTGATAAACTTCATCGAAACATATATCTTCTGTTGCTCAGTTCATGTCTTATTTTGAAGAGTATGCTAGGTGAGAGGAAGGGTGGCTTCGGAGAACTACTTCAACTCCGTCAGTCCTACAAGATGTCAAGTTGGAAGTGAAGACTTCAACACCTTCGCAGGGGCCTAACTTTGAAGTCCAGCATGACAGGCGTCGGGGGCAAAAGCATCCTCGTTCAGAAGTCTTGAACATTGCACCTCCGCAGAAATTTGCCCCTAACACTTCACAAGCTTTGGAAAGCAAGACCAGCGGCTGGAGGCCGCCAGGGAAGCCAGCTGGCAAAGCCCAGGCCTTCTTCTGCTGCGTCATGGTGAGAATCGAAGTCACGCAACTAATGCGTGAAAGTCTATACTCTCTTTAAGAGGCGAGTACCTTGAAAGAACTTCCGGTCGAGGCACTACTGACCGAATTCCTATCAAGGTGCGTCCGGAGCCTGTCCAGGCTGTGGCACGTATAGACAACTTCGACCCTGCAAGGCAACCTCTGATGGTCAATATTATGCCACCTCTGAAGTAGGAAGATGGTCAAGATCGAGGAAAAAGAGTAGTCCTCCCCATTTCTGGAGGAGGGACTCTTGGTAGTATGTCGAAGAGACAGCGAAGAGAATATGTCCGAGAAGTGGGCCATATTGGAACTTCTTCGTCCGCAGCTACCATGCCTGAGTGGTCCCATGTGCTGATATATTTTTCCGCAGATGATGCAGCTGGCATAAAGTTTCCACATGCAGAGATCCACTTGTCATCACTGCCGACATAGCAAGGACTGAAGTCCGGAGAGTACTGATTGACGGAGGGAGTTCAGTAGATATTATCTTCGTCCAAGCCTTCGATCAGCTTTGTATATCTAGGAAGCATCTTCTCCGTGCAGCTTGTCCTTTGCAAGGCTTCGTAGGACCCCCTCTTGATGCCCTCGGCCAAATAGGTCTGGAGGTCGCTTTCAAAGAGGGGGGTACTGGCCAGGACGGAGGATGTGATTTTCGATGTTGTGGATGCTCACTGTTTTCGGAGATTAGGCCACTGCGCAAAGAGCAGAATATGGTCATGGCCCCCCTCTTGACCCGAGACAAGTGAACAACGTAAAAAGGCAACCCGGAGGATATCTCTACTTCAAGTGAACCTTCGAAGAAGTCCTTCCCAAGACCAAGCCCTGAAGGAGAGATTGTAATGAAGGTTATTGTCAAGGACGACAAAGACTATTCATTTTAGTTTGGCAAGGATTTGCCTCCAGAAGTTGCTACTTCATTAGAAAAAGTAGTGGAAGAAAATTTGGATGTATTTGCATGGTCCGAATAGGACATTACCGGAGTTAGTCGGGATATTATTGAGCATAGCTTACTTGTGAACCCGAGGGTTCGGCCTGTTTGATAAGGACTCCGGAAGTTCTCTGCGGAGAGGGCCATCCTTGCTAAAGTTGAATTGGAAAAGTTGCTGAAGGTTGGGATTATCACGGAAGTAGCTCATACGGAGTGGTTGGCCAACCCAGTCTTCATCAGGAAAAAAATCTTTCGGGAAGTGGCGCATGTGTATTGACTTTACATCCTTGAATAAAGCATGCCCCCGTGACCCCTATCCCATGCACCGAATTGATCAATTGGTTGACTCCACTAATGGTTCGGAGTTATTAAGCTTCCTCGACGCGTATTCTGGCTACCATCAAATCTGGTTAAAGCGTGAAGATGAAATCAAAACAAGCTTTGTAACTCCTTCGGGAGTCTTCTGCTATGTAAGAATGCCTTTCGACTTAAGAAATGTCAGGGCAACTTTTTCGAGGTTAATTGCTAAGGCTCTAGGTCATCAAATGGGCCGCAATGTAGAAGCCTATATGGATGACATTGTAATAAAGAGTGCTCTAAAGAACCAACATAGCCTAGACCTAGCAGAAACGTTCAATAGCCCTCGGGCATGTGGAGTCCGTCTTAACCAGCGAAAAATGTATCTTCGGGCTCAGGCTGGAAAATTGTTATGGTATCTAGTTTCAAGCAGAGGGATCGAAACTAGCCCTACTCAATAACTGCATTACAAAGGATGGCTCCTCTAGAAAATTTGAAGCAAGTGCAAAAGCTAACTGGCCGCCTTGCAGCACTTAGCGGGTTCCTAGCAAGATCTGCGGAGAGAAGTTTGCCCATTTTCAAAGCATTGAAAGGATCCGAAGATTTTGCATGGACACCGGAGTGTCAAAAGAGTTTTGATGATATTAAGAATTATCTCAGTAACCTCGCTACACTCACGATGCTTGTTGCAGACAAAACCCTACTCCTCTACCTTGCAGCTACTAGCTCCGCAGTCAGTGTAGTCCTTGTCAGAGAAGTTGATTTCAATTGGAAGTTGGTACAGAATCCAGTCTATTTTGTATCCGAAGCATTGTCTGGAGCAAAAACAAGATACTCTGAGCTTGAGAAGTTCACAATGCTTTGATAATGGCTTCGAGGACGTTAAGGCATTATTCCTAGAACATAATGTGATTGTACCAACTTCGTATCCTTAGGAGATATGCTCCGAAGCAAGGATTCTACATGAAGAATTGGGAAATGGGCTGTTGAATTAGCACCCTTCGGCATCTCCTTCGTGGCGAGGATAGCAATCAAGTCACAGGTGTTAGCAGATTTTGTGGCAGAATGGACTCCCTCCGTAGTATGGGCTCTGAAAAACCAAATGAAGGAATTTGGACCAGATACTCCAATGGAGCTTTCCAAGCATCTGGAGCATGTGTCGGAGCGGTGATAATTCGCCTTCAGGGCAAAGAGCAATGTACTCCACAAGGCTCACTTTAAGTCCACCAATAATACAGCGGAGTATGAATGAATTTTGTCAGGAATTCAAAAAGCACTGCTTTGGGGGCTACAAGAGTTGTTATTAAAACATATTCTCAAATTGTAGCAGGGCACGTTGATAAAAGTTTTCAAGTTCGTCATCCCTAGCTTGCAAAATATTTGGAAGAGATCCGTAAGATTGAAGCAGCATTTAAAGGGATTTCCATTCGAAATATACCCAGAGCTGAAATATGCACGCTCATACCTTGGTAAAAGCTGCAGCTGGAGCTATGGACATTCCAGGAAGGAGTTTTTTACGAAGAGCTTAGTTCACCTTCGGTAACACAGGTCCCTGTGAAACCATGTTGAAGAATATGGTTTGATATTCCAGATGTGATGAGTGTTTGTCAACGGAAGTGAAAGGAAGGGAGATATGAAGACCTGCCGAGTCTGAGGCGCGTGAGACTCAGGTACACGAGCAGCGAGCGACAGCTGGGCAGAGGAGCTGCGGAGTCGGGCTGGCCCAATCCGGGTACATGGCTAGGAGCGGCAGATGATCCACCGGTCTGTTGACTGGGTTTGACTCAGGTATACGGGCGACGAGTGATTGCCGGGCTGATGAAGCTGCGGGGTCGGGTCGGCCCAATCTGGGTACCCGAGCGAAGACGGTTGACGCTTGTCTATTTCAGGCGCAAAACTGACAACCTATGATTATTTTGTTTTTACGGTATTAATATTTAGTTTTAAGTTTAGAATATTTTTAGTTGAGTCAGGTGAGTTTTCTAAGAATATTTTAGTAATTTTCGGAATTTATTTAGAGTCAATGTTAATTTACCCTAGGGGTAAATTAGCCTTTTCATGTATTAGGAGTCGCCTATAAATAGGTCCCTATCCCCCGTGGGGATAGATGACTGTTATTCTATTTTACTGAGATCAATATACAATCCACCTTTTTTCGCCGCGTTATAGCAGATAGATCTACCTTCTTCCTTCTCCCTGGCCGAAGCAGGTTTTCTTCTCGAGCACGCAGTCCCGAGGAACCGCACGAAGCTTCGTGCAGTGGGAAAGCAGCAGCAGCAGCATGCGCGCCCCACGAGCTGCAGGCTACTTTTTTGCCATTTTCCCTCCACATGGCAGTCTAGGCGCTGGCCGACGCAGGGGGCCCCACGGCTTGACTGAGCTGCACGGCGTAGTTTTTTTAGCGCTTGGCATTTCAGCAGAAGCAGCACGGGAGACGTTTCGTCGGCATAGGCAGCAGCAGGCGGAGAAAACCAGGGGCGTCAGCTTTCTCCAGTGGGCCCCATGTACTAGCGGCAGCACGAAAGCAAACCTCCGGTCAGTAGCTTTTTTCCGCGTGGGCCCCACATTCAACGCATGACGGTTGCATGCCCCAAGGCCGGCCGTCGTGCAAACAGAGGCGCTCCACGGTGGGAGTTTTTCCCACGGCGCGCAGCCGCCCGATGACGCAGGTTAGTTTTTAATCCCCTATTATTTGGTAGATCGGTTTTAGAGATAATCATCTATTAATCAATTAGCTGAAAAGTTGTTTATATATTTCGTCGGTAATTTAATCTGTCAAAATATATTTAGTACTCAATTACTTTTATTTAAATATTTTTTAATCAGCTTGTATAAAAAGAAAAATTTATTAGTAGTCGCAGTAATATTTTTATTCTAGTTTTTACCTGAAATATTTTAGGTTTATTTCTGAAATAATTTTTGAATAATTCATTCTTTATTCATTTGATTAGTATTTTTATTTCTAGACGGAAATATAAATATTTCGTGATTTATCTAGGTGTTTTTATTTACTGCAGTATTCTTATTTTAGTCTATCTTTAATATAATTTCAATTAAGACACCGGTCATTTTTAGGATAGACAACTTTAGTTCCAATAATTTGCTTTACTAATATTATTTGTTTGGTTAAGTTCGTTTGGGTGTTGGTTTTAAGATATAGTTTAGCAAGAAATTTTTAGGCGCCCATTCAGCCCCTCTCTGGTCGCTACTTTCGGTCCTACAAGTGGTATCAGAGCGAGGTTAGGGTTTTCTAATATCTTAACCGATTCTAAACCTAGGTAGTGACCACGACGTCTTCTAGTAAAATCCCATCCCTATAAGCTTTTGGCTACACTTATTGGAAGACTCGCATGTGAGCGTACCTTATGCAGAGCTCGGACATATGGGAGATTTGTGTTCATCTTAGTTTCACCATAACGACTATTGTTGTGGATATGTGGTTACCCAGCATCAAAATAATAGTAAGGCGGTGAATATTTATTTTTTGGTCTAGGTCCTAGTGAGTTTGAGCGTGTTGGCCATCTCACCACTGCTCGAGAGATCTGGGCTACCCTCCAGGCACACCATGAGGGGACAGCTCAGGTCAAGGCTAGGCTATACCAGACCTACCGGACGTGAGTATGAAAATTTTTCACAGAAGCAGGGTGAGACTGTTGAGGCTTTGTTTGGTCATTTTCAATCGATCATTAACAAGCTTCGCGTCAATAAGGGCGAGTGTGATCAGCTGGTCTCAGATCATGAACAAGCGCTTAAGGTACTCCATACCTTGGACCCTATGATCTGGGAGATTAAGGTTTCTTCTATTGTTGAGAGCGCGTCCTATGATACCTTGACCGTCGCAGAGCTTTTTAGTAAGCTCAAGGCCTTAGAGGTCGATATTCAGTTGAGATCAAATCTCACTGATTCTGGCTCAAAGACTCTGGTGCCTGCGACACCATCGGCTGATCCTAATGTCATGAGTTGTACTGCTTTTTCCTTGATGTCTATCTCCGAGGAACAACTTGATACTCTAGGAGATGATGATCTGTGCTTGTTTAACAACTGGGTGCGACGTGTCTATGATAAGCGAATGTTTAAGAGACACGACATAAAATCCGGATGCTTTGAGTGTGGTGACCCAGGTCATTTTAATCGCCGACTGCCCCAAGTAGAAGAATTACAAGAAGGGCACCGGCGACAACTCCTACAACTCCGGCAAGTATGACAACTCCACAAAGGGCAAGCCCAAGACAAGATTTTTTCGAAAAGCTCTAAAGGATTATAGGCATGAGAATAAGAAGCGAGACTAGACCTTCTTCGCCGAGATGGAGAAAAGATACTCCAAGAGATCCTCGTCTTCAAGTTCAAGTGATGAAGAGATCATGATCAGGAAGGGGAAGGACAGTGACAATCCGGCCGTCCTCTGTTTCATGGGCTTCGGGGACAAGTCGAAGAGTCGCTCACGTCACAGCCGAAGACCCCACAAGAGCTTCTGCTCAATGGCTCTTGGGAGAAGAAAGAAAACGACTCCTCCGATGACTCTGACGATGACGATGATGAGAAGGCATCTTCCTATGAACAAGAAGTTGTTAATTTGTTAGAACAGAACCGTCAGGAGCTGAAGTACCGGGAGAAACTGCTTAGAGGGGGCTAAGAAGAGGAGAGATGAGCTTGAGAGTGAGCTTGCTATGGCGAATGGCAAGATTGAGAGTCTGTCTTCTTCCCCTTGCTTGGGTGATAGTGGTGAGTGCCCTAACTGTGAGGTGTTGTTGTGTGACCTGACGACTCTTAAGTCCAGGTACACTGAGCTTGAGAGTGCTCAGCAGGAGATAAAAAATGCTCATGCCACTGTCGTTGCACCTTGTGTAGACTGCCCATCCCATTTAGCTAGTATAGCTGAGCTGAGAGCCAAGAGTGATGAGCAGTTGAGCGAGTTAGATGGAGTGAGAGCTGAGTTGGAGCAGACTAAGCTATAGCTTGAGACCTTGTCAGTTCCACCCACTGTTTGTGAGAACTACTTGTCCATTAGAATGGAGTTGATCAAGCTAAAAGTAGAAAAGTATGTCGATGTTGACAGAGAGTGTGAGATCTGTTTGTCTCAGGTGGAGGTGTTAGCTTCTTTGAGAGAGTAGCTAGCTGATGTTCAGAACGAGAATTTTTACCTCCGTCAGATCCTGAGTTGGATTAGTGCGAGAGAGCCATAGCTCGGCATGATGATCCAGTAGTTCAAGAGACATGATGGGTTTGGGGTAGGTTACACCTATACCAAGGCTAATTTTGAGAGTGCTATTAGCCGAGCAGTGGAGTGGAGTAAGGTGACTCCCGAACAGAGATATATCAAGACTCACTCCACTAAGTCTTTTAAGGATAGTCAGCCCAAGGATGGAGTGTTCCAAGAACAACCTAAAGCTCCACCTAAGAAGCAGATCTGGGTTCCAAAGCCTAAAACTCTCCACACTTCTCTTGATTCTTTACCTGGACCCTCTCACACCAAAGATGCTACACCCAACACCACCAAGCCTAAGAATCCCAAGCCTCAACCACAAACCAAGAAGCCTACCTATCATTGTGAGTTTTGTTAGAGAGATGGGCATCTCGAGGAGTTTTGCTTCAGGAGGAAGCGGTTGAGCGAGCAGAGAGAGCTCGAGGTGGGCAGGAGCAGTTCTACCAGCAGGGTGGTAGACAGAGAGTTCCTCGACATAGAGAGAGGCTAGAGGCCAGGCCACATCGTGTAGGTGGTGGTAGAGGAGACGGTTTTTATGATCGTGCTCCGGAGGGTGGTTTCCGTTCCGGCAGAGTTCCAGATCATTCGGTATACGGTTTTGGACCTCGTTGTCGTGATTTTAGGAAGAACAGAGGACCGCGTTTTGATCCGCGTTTCGGTCCAGACTTATATGATTCTTTTTGCTTCCCTACATATGAGGAGATGGCACGACACTGGTTTAGCACTTTTGCTAAACCTAGCATTGGACCGTTTGCTCCCACTAATGATTATTGATCTTGATTTGGGAGTTGTGTATCCTTTTGGGATATTTTGAGTCAGTTTTTACTTTTTTTCTTATTTTTTATTTAGTCTTTTTGTGTGCATTCATATTATGCATTATCATAAATCACATTTTGAGTTTGCTTCTGCCATATGATTAATCTGCTTTACTTTCTGTAGCTAGTATATGTTTTGATTACTTGTCGATGATCATTTTCTGCTTCAGTTCACATGATATATCTAATATTTTTCATATGCATGGCTTTTTTGTTTTAAAATTGAAAAATGATCACCATTTTTCTCGTAACTAGCATGTGTATGCTGAATGATTTCGCTATCTTTTACATGCCTTGTTGCTAGATCCTTACTTAGATGCAGATATGCAACTTGGACATTTATATGCTTTAAATATGAAAAATTTGCTATAAAAATGATAAAATTCAGATAAATGAAAAATTTATGCATTTTTATGATTATCAGAAAAGATCCAGGTGGGTTTTCTTTGTCGCATTGCATTGTTCTGGACTGCTTACCATAGCACTTTGGTATGAACTAGGATGGTGTAATGTATACCAAGACCAATGTCTTAAGCTTCTAATGGTCCAGTTCTGGCCTAGGCTTGACTTGGTCGGTTAGCATAAAGTTTGACATGCAAATAACCCCTGTCAGAAATGAAAAATATAAAGAAAAAAGAAAAAGTCTGAAAAATTTAAAAAGATGACAAGTTTTCTGAAGCACTTTGTTTTTGGACAATGGTTATCTTGGTAGATATCAGTTAGCGTTTGCATCTCATGTTTTACCTTGCTTGTCAACTAGAAAATGTGGTGATGCTTTTGTTTGCGAAAATCAAAAAATGTGTGCTAATGACTCTCATTAGATATCGTCTGTTGCACTGATCATGTTATGTATCTTAGATAGTATATATTTTGCTATACCTGTTAGATGTTGTAATTGCAGTTAATCATATCTAAGAAGCATGATTTTCACACTCCACCTGCACTCCATCTGCATTCATGGCATATTTTGAGGGGGAGCTGCATTTTAGGGGGAGTTTGTGTCTATGTCTCTTTAGAGTGTATTTAGTCTCACTTGATGAGTCCAATTGTCAACAAGGGGGAGAAATTTTGGAGTTTATAGAACATTTTTTTAGCTTTCTCTAGGGATTTATTTCAGGGGGAGTTCCTTGTTGGTAATTCTGAGATTGCACTTGTTTTTGAGTCTTTAAGTCTTTATTTCTTGTTAACCATAATGACCATTTTCTTGCTTCTGTTTGTTTGGCTTTTAGTCATTAGGGTTAAACTTTTATTTTATTTCTTCTATTTTCTTTTGTTTTGTTTCCTTGTTTCCACATATTTTGCAGGTTCTGAAGATGAGCTGAAGAGGGTGTTGACAATGCACTCATCAAGGGGGAGATTGAGAAACCATGTTGAAGATTATGGTTTTGATATTCTAGATGTGATGAGTGATTGTCAACAGAAGTCAAGGAAGGGAGATATGACGACCTGCCGAGTCTGAGGCGCGTGTGACTCAGGTACACGGGCAACGAGCGACAGCCGGGCAGAGGAGCTGCGGACTCGGACTAGCCCAATCTCGGTAAATGGCTAGGAGCGGCAGATAATCCACCGGTCTGTTGACTGGGTTTGACTCAGGTATACGGGCGGCAAGCGATTGCCGGGCTGAGGAAGATGCGGTGTAGGGTCGGTCCAATCCGGGTACCCGGAGCAAAGACGGTGGATGCTTTGTCAGTTTCGGTGCAAAACTGACAACCTATGATTATTTTGTTTTTATGGTATTAATATTTAGTTTTTAAGTTTACAATATTTTTAGTTGAGTTAGGTGATTTTCTAAGAATATTTTAGTAATTTTCGGAATTTATTTTAGAGTCAGTATTAATTTACCTTAGGGGTAAATTAGTCTTTTCATGTATTAGGAGTCGCCTATAAATAGGCCCCTATATATCCCCCGTGGGGATAGATGACAGTTATTCTATTTTTCCTGATATCAATATATAGTCCACCTTTTTTGACTGCAATCGTTTTGTTTTCGCCGGCGTTATAGCAGATAGATCTACCTTCTTCCTTCTCCCCGGCCGAAGCAGATTTTCTTCTCCAGCGCGCAGTCCAGAGGAACCGTATGCAGCTTCATGCATGTGGGAAAGCGGCAGCAGCATGCGGGCCCCACGAGCTGCCGGCTACTTTTTTGCCTTTTGCCTGCACACGGCAGTCTAGGCGCTGGCTGACGCAGGGGGCCCCAAGGCTTGACTGAGCTGCATGACGTAGTTTTTTTGGCGCTTGGCATTTCAGCGGAAGCAGCAGGCGGAGGAAACCAGGTGCGTCAGCTTTCTCCAGCGGGCCCCACGTACCAGCAGCAGCACGGAAGCAAACCTCTGGTCAGTAGCTTTTTCCGTGTGGGCCCCCACATTCAACGCATGACGGTTGCAGCCCCAAGGCCGGCCGGCGTGCAAGAAAAGGTGCTCCACGGTGGGAGTTTTTCCCACGGCGCGCAGCCACCCGATGACGAAGGTTAGTTTTTAATCCCCTATTATTTGGTAGATCAGTTTTAGAGATAATCATCTATTAATCAATTAGCTGAAAATTTGTTTAGATATTTCGTGGGTAATTTAATCTGTCAAAATATATTTAGTACTCAATTACTTTTATTTAAATATTTTTTTAATCTGCTCGTATAAAAAGAAAAATTTATTAGTAGTCGTAGTAATATTTGTATTCTAGTTTTTACCTGAAATATTTTAGTTTTATTTCTGAAGTAATTTTTGAATAATCCATGCTTTATTCATTTGATTAGTATTTTTATTTCTAGACTGAAATATAAACATTTCGTGTTTTATCTAGGTGTTTTTATTTACTGCAGTATTCTTATTTTAGTATATCTTTAATATCATTTCAATTAAGACACCGGTCATTTTTAGGATAGACAACTTTAGTTCCAATAATTTGCTTTACTAATATTATTTGTCTGGTTAAGTTCGTTTGGGTGTTGGTTTTAAGATATAGTTTAGCAAGAAATTTTTAGGCGTCCATTCACCCCCCCTCTGGTCACTAATTTCGGTCCTATAGTCCCTCCTACGAAAGTTCTTTGCATTCCAATTACTGATTGGTGAAGTTCAATTATGGAATTATTGCAAGGTGAAGCAAATTTGCCTGAAGGGCCACAGCTTTCGAGGTTAAAGCTAAGAATTCGAAATTATCATATAATCAATGGTATTCTGTACATGGCCGGAGTATGTTCTCTTCTTCTCTGATGTATATCTCAAACCGAAGGTCGGGAGATTCTCCGAGAAATTCATGAAGGCCTTTGTGGTAGCCATCTAGCCCCTCGAGCTTTGGCAGGAAAAACACTTCGCCAGGGGCTTTATTGGCCTACAATAGTAGCTGATGCGGAGAGTCTAGTCCGCACATGCTAGGGTTGTCAATGGATGGAAAGAACAAGTCATCGTCCGCCAACAACTCTTCAAGTCATTGCCCCAGTGTGGCCCATGGCCATATGGAGCATGGACCTTATTGGCCCCTTTCTAGTAGCAAGTGGAAATTTGAAATTTTCAGTGGTAGCAATTGAGTATTTTTCCAAGTGGGTCGAAGCAGAACCCCTCACCGCTATCACTTGAAATAATGTACAATTTTTTTCTCGAAAAGTATTATATGCCGGTTCGGAGTACCTCGATAGCTCATAGTTGACAATGGGACACAGTTTGATGCAGAGCTCTTCAGGATGTTTTGCGAAGATCTTGGCATACAAATATGCTTTGCTGCAGTGCGTTATCCTCAGTCTAACCGAGCTGTAGAAAGAGCCAATGGTAATATCTTGTCAGGGTTGAATCGAAGAATAGTAGGGTTGGCAAAAGGGTTGTGGACCGAAGAGCTCCCAAAGATTTTATGGTCCATTCGGACCACTCAAACAAGGTCCACAGGATTCACTCCTTTCAGACTATTATTCGGAGACGAAGCTATGATGCCAACGGAGCTTAAAGGAGTATCTCTTCGCAACACCGAACCCGAAATAGAAGGAGAAAGGCAAACTTCGCTTGATTTAACAGAAGAAACAAGACTTCGAGTTGTCGCCAATTTGTCAAAGTACAGCAGTAGACGAAGACTTGGTTTGACCTGAAGGTTAAGCTTAACGAACTTAAGCCGGGTCATCTAGTTTTGCGAAGCATTATAGCACCAGGAAAATTAGAAAATAAGTGGGAATGTCCATACATTATTCTCTGTTCAGGACGCCCTAGTTCTTTTAAGTTAGCTAATTTAGAAGGTGAAGAGTTAAAGCATGCCTGGCATGCGGAGCACTTAAAGCGATATTTCGCATAGGGGATCCTTGTAATCATTTGTAAACACCTTCTGAATTAATAAAGTTCATGGTTCAGATAATGACTACCTCTCAAACACTTCCTACTTCTAGTGGACGCATTAGAAGAATGAAGTTGGCTGTGAGGGAAGTATCATTAATTTGAACCAATTTTTCAGACTTCGAACCAGCTTCCGACGAGGTGGGAAGGTCACTGAAAAATGGATTCCAAGCCACCGGCTTGAAAGCATCCGTAAAAAGAGTTGAAGGAGAACAAATAACACGGATTCCAAGCTCCGGCTTGAAAGCATCCGTAAAAAGAGTCCAAGGAGACCACTGCGAATTCCGAACCACTTGTTTGATAGCATTCGCAAAAAGAGCCAAAGGAGACCAAACAGAACAGAATTTGAGTTGATAAGCTTCGAATATCTGTAAAAAGAGTCCAAAGTGACCAATCGTTTTGGATGGTAAAGTGTCCAGAAAATTAGTCCGAAGTGACTATTTTCAAACAAAAGGTACTAAGTTACCAGTTTTCAGACTCCAAGTAGTCGAAGACATTTTGTGAGATTTTGAACAATCTCTAAGTTGCTAAGGGGCTCCGAGCCTCCAAAATTGTACTCCTAAGTCTTTTTCTTTGTGCCTAACCATCTTCGACTACACTTCGAAGTTGCTTACGCCCAAAGAGGGGCTGGGAAGTAGGGAGATAATTTTAAAAATCTTAATCTTTATCATTTCAACAGATTACATTACATTACGAAAAATCTGTGTCTATACCAAGAAGGAATCGAAGACCCCTTCGATCTCTAGAGCTACCACTAAAGCCGGAACGACTAGTTCCAGAGCTGAGAGTCCTGATAACCTTACTTTTAATTCTTCTCCCTTCGTTTGAAGTTCTTCAGGCTTCTTTCCTTGTTCTTCAGCAGTACTCTCTTCTTCGGACCATTCAACGTCTTAAGAAGATGAGGTTTCCAAGTTAACTTCTTTTTCTTCCTCTTTAATATAAGATAATATATCTTTACGTATTTTGGGCGCAATCGCATCGGAGCTTTCTCGAGGAATCAGAAATCGAGGTCATTTGTGAAGTTTTAAAAGATCGAAGGTAGCCCATAGCAGGCGAAGTTCTTCGGTAACATTTAATACTTCGAGATCATCCATACGAGGTTGAGAAGCCTAAAAACACGACAAATAAGTTTTCATTCATAACAGATGAAAGCATAATTTTTACATATTTGGACCCCTAAACAAAATTAAACCTGCGGGTCTAGCGGAGGCTGGCTTCTCGAAGCTTGAGACCGAGCTTGTTTCTGGCGAAGCCCTTCATTGATCCAAGCCTTGATCGCTGTTCGACCTTTGGCTCTCCATGATGCTTGGAAGGCTTGCCATGCTGCGGCCACATCTTCGGAAAGGTTTAACAGCTGGTTGTCGTCGAAGGTAATAGGAGCCTCCCCCAAGTCTGGTGCTACTGATAGCCCTAGATCTTCGTAGTAATGAAGTATTCCGAGAGCAGATACTTGGCCGGAGAGTTCTCCATACCGAATACCCGCCGTCTTCATCATCTTCGCTGCTTCTTGGATCATTTTCAGCCGTCGCAGTAAGGGGACGTTGTCACTCGAAGGTAGTGTCCAAAGAGTACCGAAGTACTCTAAGACACCTAAAAGATTATCCATGACCTCCGCAGCTACCTTCTGCGACATCACCTTGTCTTCAATTAACGCATCCCTTGACGAAGACAGCTCGTCTACCACAGAAGATAGTCTAGCTGCGTCCGTAGCCAAAGAGTTCTTCTGGCTAAGTAGGTTGCTGGCCTCCTCCATGGCGTTTGTCTTTTCTTCTTGAAGCTTAACCAGCTCAGCCCCTGCCATTGCATGCTCTGCCTGCATTTTCTCTATTTTAGCCCGAAGCAAAATTTGTTCGGCTTCGAGCTTCTGATTTGCAGCCTCCAGGCCAAGTCTGGCTCTCCTCTCCACTACAGCAATCTCGTCCAAACTGGAGATTCGAATTTCGGAGCCCTCAAGACTCCTTTGGAGGGTAGTAATCCTCTCCTTAAGACGAATACTTCCTCGCTCGTTCGAAACAGCTGCAGCTCGAGCCAATACTATTTGCTGCGAAAAGAAAAAGCAAGGTGAAAAATTGTTCATAAGTTGAAATTAAGCTTGTTTTTGCAGATATTTCATACCTGGTATGCTGCTCATTCCAAGGCTACGTTCAGCTCCGAACCCTCAGCCTCCCCAAGTATGGCTACTAAGTTTGTTCCCCCAACTTCATGGTTAGCTTGATCCAAAGGTTCGAGCAGGTCCCAAAGTCCGGTCCTTCGCTCCAGAAAAGGAGCTAGGAGGGGGAGCATGGACAAAACCCTTTGATCATCTTCGTTCGGTGAAGGGCCGGAGTGCTGCGCCGCATCCTGGGATACTTCGGTTGACTGGCCCCCCTCCGTAGATTGTCCTCCGTCTGTCGATTACGATAGAGTTAATCCTGAGTTAGAAGCAGGGAAGGGGTCCATTTTGCCTTTACCTTTTCCGGGTCCCATTTGTGCAGTTTCTGGAACTGACCCCGGAGTTGTCTTTGTCCCAGGAATAGTCTTCGCAGGAGGAGTCATCTCCATGGGAGCAGACCTGACCAAAACAAAGGTATTATATATTGCATAATTTTGCAGGGTGAAGAAAAAGGCGGTTTAAGTGAAGTTTACCTCCAAAGTCACGTCGATGAGTGAGTACGGGGCTACTCGGAGGGTCGAAGGCCACTTCGAAGTCTTCATTGGACTCGGGGTATGGAACCAAAGGGTTGACTGTTGGAGCCTCCCTTGGAGCAACAACTACCACTTTGTCCGGAATTGAAGATTGTTCAGCTATAACTTCGACTCTGCCTTCAGTAGCAGGGGCTTCTCGATGCGGCAAGTCAGGCTGGACACCTAAGGTCCCGGCCTGTTCGGAGCTACTTGGAGCAGCTGGCATTCTTGTTACGTCGCTAGTGTCTACAACATTTGTCTATGCTTCATCTTCGGTAATTAGGTTCATGAGGAGCCTTTGCATTTCTCTCTCTCCATCATATTCAGATGAATCGGAAGGCGAAGCCACAGGCCTAGAGGGAGCCTCATTCTTAGGCTTTTGGGATAACTTTTTCACGGGAGTCTTGGCCGGTGCCGAAGTCCTAGTATTCGCTTTCCTCTTCTTCGGACCTTGCTTAGAAGGAACCCAATCCGGAAGAGGGGGGCTGCGACTCCAAGAATGCCCCATACTCGGTTAAGTCGCTCCCAACTGCCCACCAGTTTTTTCCTCCACTCCTTTTCAGCCGGAGTTGGAGCTCCAAGAATCTTCTCCGAAGCTCGAACGACTTGCTCCGAAGTCATACGGGCTTGAGAACCTAAAGATAAGTTTTTATTAGTCATTTCATCAAATAATCATATATAAAACATGTTGTAGTTTTTGAAGTTACCTACAGGGCTCAAGTTCGAAAAAAATTTCGGAGTCCTCCCTCCGAGTCCTCTTCGAAGTTGATAGGCCAGTTGGCAATCAAAGGCGGAATTTGGAGTCCATTGAACTCCTCCGCCAAGTCCCGCATGCTCATGCGGCGACTAATTCGTTGGATTAGGTTAAGGCGAGCTTCGAGCTGGCCGGGGTCTGGGTGAACTTGGACTTCTCTTCAGAAGTATATGTCTTGTAGAGGTCTGGCCAGACGGCTGCCTGCTCCAACTTCGGCATAGAACCATCGGAGAATCCAATCTGTGTACCATCTGGCATTGATGGCCTTCGCTGGAAATCGCAGTTGGAATTCATCTCGGAGTCTGAAGCTGTCGAAGGCTACTATGATTTTCTCCCCCCTGGAGCCTTGGTAAGTCTTTGTCTGGCAAGAAGCCCTATGCAGTGCTGCAAAAATCTCTGCTCTTCCTTCGCAGCCTTCAGCCCGTAGCGCCCATTCGAAGATAGCCAGGCGTGCTATTGCATTCGAAGATAATTGAGGAAGGGTGACATGGAATAGATCTAATACCTCTGACAGGAAGTCCACCACCGGCACTCCTAACCCAGCCTCGAAGAAGGCTTCGAAGACCACAACTTCACCAGGACGCGGCGAAGGGATGGCTTCCTTTCCGGGTTTGTGGACGTTGATCTCCGAGATAATCTTCCCCTCGACCACCGCTGTGATCATCTTCCTCTTGCAGGTGGATGGACCTAGTTTGTAAGACTGGTCAGGATACTTCGAAGAAGCCGGGAGGAGGTCGTGAGGACCGATCTATTGGGGATTCCGCGCCGGCGCCACCGCCGCCGCTGCTGGCGCCGCCACCATTGCCTGTTGCCGAGCTAGGGCCGAAGTCGCCCCGGGAGCCTTGAAGCTTGTTTTCGCCGTTGATCGGAAACGAACGCTTAAGGCTAGAGTTTGGAGGCTAAAGGTTGATTGCGCAAAGGTGTTCGAGAAGTTTCTAGGTCCTCTATTTATAGCCTAGGTTCACAATTTTTTACCGTTCACACTTGTCGTTTCAAATTCTTGACCGTTACTATTTGCGAAGTTAACGCACCATATAGCTTCTTCCGAAAGGAAAAGGCTAACGGTTATTTCTTCTATGTCTAAAAGGATTTCTGGCTTCTTAAATTGATTCCAAGATTGTTCGAATATAATTATCTTAGAAATCAATTCGAAGTTATGAATCTTCGTGTATTTCGAAGGTTGTTAAGATTTGATAACCCCTACGCATGATTATTTTTCTTGTGTATACTGCTCTCCTAACCTTACAGATCAAGCGGAGAAGCGTATTCGAGGGGCAACTGTTGGGGGAAAATACTTCATCCTCAGGGTCACTACTGTAACAAGATGAAGGCAGACTATTTAGCTTAAGCTCTCCAGCATCTAACTCTGGCTTAGTACTAGGTCAAGTTCGAATGATCTAGGCGAACTCTAGTTCGGAGTATATCTTCGAATGTAGACTCTTCAGAGAACCTCCTTGCCAGCTAAGATGGAAGACTTATCTTCTTTCTCATTAGATTAGTCTTTTACCATTTTAGCCCTATTAATGGTACTAAATAGTTTCCACTATGTCGGTTGTAATAGAGGGGTAAAAAGGTCTTTTTCTTAAGGTTTTGGCCTATAAATACCCCCCGTTTTACCCTGTAATGATCATCGAATACTGAGTTATTCAATGCACATCTTCGAACTGCTTTGAGCTATTATCCAATTCAGAGGCTTGAAATAGTTCACTTCACAAACACTTCATTTGTTAGTTTCTAATCTCTAGAAACCTGTTAGCGTAATCTTTTACGCCAACAACCTCCAAAAGGCAAAGGCAATTGGAGCATCCAGGATTATAATAAAAACAGATTCCCAAGTCATCGCAGGGCATGTTGACAAAAGCTTTCAGGCTAGGAACCCACATCTTGGAAAGTATTTAGAAGAAATCCGCAAGGCCGAAGCAATGTTTAAAGGATTTTCTGTTCGAAGTATCCCTCGAGGAGATAATAAACAGAAAATGGTCATTATGGTTAAACAGAAAAGAAATCAACAAAAATTTCAAATTAGTGCAATCTCTGAAATATCAACAAGGATATCCAAAGAGTAAGGGTACAAGAGACTAAAACTCCCACCGAAACAAATCCCAGAGAAAGTCAAAACTCCCCCAAAACTCTTCTAAAAGATCAAGTAACCCAAAAATTCTCCCCCTTGTTGATAACTGGATTCATCAAGTGAGAATAAATGCACTCAAAAGAGACACAACTCAAACTCGCCCTGAAATGCAGTTCCCCCTCAAAATATGCAATGAATGCAACTAGGGTGCAAGTTGAGTGTAAAAAGCATTCTTCTCAGATATGATCGACTACAATTATCACATCTAGCAAATATAGCACAAAATATGGTCTAAGACACATGGCATGATCAGTTTAACAGAGGATATCCAAAGAAAGTCATTAGCACACATTTTCAGATTTTTGCAAACAAAAGAATCACCGCATTTTCTAGAAGACAGGCAAGGTAAAGCATGAAATGCAGAAGCTAGCTAATATCTACCAAGATAGGCATCATCCAAAAACTAAGAGCTTCAGCAAACTTGTAATCTTTTTAATTTTCAGGCTTTTTTCTTTCCTTTTTCTTTTGTGCCATGGGTTATTTGCATGTAACCTTATGCTAACGGACTAAGTCAAGCCTAGGCTAGAACAGGACCATTAGAAGCTTAAGACATTGGTCTTGGCATACATTACAATGGCCTAGTTCATACCAAAGTGTTATGGTAAGAAGTCTAGAACAATGCAATGCGACACACCAAACCCACTTGGATCTTTTCAATTAAGCATAAAAGGCATGGATTTTTTCTGATTTTTATCATTTTATAGCATATTTTCCATGTTAAAGCATATAGATGTCCAAGTTGCATATCTGCATTTATGCAAGGAACTAGCTACCCGGCATGTAAAAGATAGCAAAAGCATTCAACCTACACATGCTAGTTACCAGAAGCAATGGTGATCATTTTTCAATTTTAAAGCATAAAAGTCACACATAAGACAGATATCAGATATATCATGTGAACTGAAACAAGCATGATCATCGACATGTATTCAAAAGCATATACAAGCAAGAATGAGTAAAGCAGGTCAATCATATAACATAAGCAAGCTCAAAATGTGATATATGAATATGCATGATATGAACTCACACGAAAAGACTCAAAATATCCAAAAAAGAATACACAACTCCCAAATCCCCTCGCAAACGCTCAAACATGGACTGATCTAGGGGTTTGGTAAGAATGTCAGCCAACTGATGATAGGTATCAACATGAACAAGGTCAATGACACCTTTCTCATATTGGTGCCTCAGAAAGTGAAAGTGCACATCAATATGTTTGGTTTTTGAATGAAGACATGGGTTTTTTCCTACACTAATTGCGTTGGTGCTATCACAAAACAAAGGCAGTCTGGCAGGGAATGACAACCCAAAATCTTTCAAAGTGGAAATCATCCAAACCAACTATGAGCAGCAGCTAGAAAGTAGCTACATACTCAGACTCTATGGTAGAAAGCGCAACTCCAAATTGTTTTCTAGAAGACCAAGAAACAAGCGAAGAACCGAGAAACTAGCAAGTACCGGAAGTCAACTTGCGATTCAGCCGGCAGCCACCAAAATTAGTGTCGAAAAAGCCAGATAACTCAAGAGATGATGATGCTTAATAATAAAGACCAAGTTTAGGCGCATAGGTAAGATACCTGAAAATGCGCTTGACGGCCTGTCGATGAGATGCGCGTGGTGAAGACTGGAAGTGCGCGCATAGTCCCACGATGAACTAAATGTCATGTCTCATCGCAGTCAAATACAGGAGCGATCCGATCATCCCTCGATACTCTCTATCGTGGACCTTGACGCCGCTCTCGTCCTTGTCTAGGCCACCAGATGTGCCCATGGGGGGTCATCTAAGGTATCAGCTCTCCACCGAAGTTGAACCTCTTCAGCATGTCCCGCGTGTACTTGCTTTAGTGGATGATGATACCATCCTTGGTCTTCTTAATCTAGAGCCCTAAGAAGTACTTGAGCTTACCCATGAGGCTAATCTCAAACTCGTAGTGCATCTACTCAAAAACTTGGACACAAGCTCATTTGTAGAACCACCAAAAATAATGTTGTCCA
Organism: Zizania palustris; assembly: GCA_019279435.1. Classification (NCBI taxonomy): domain Eukaryota; kingdom Viridiplantae; phylum Streptophyta; class Magnoliopsida; order Poales; family Poaceae; genus Zizania; species Zizania palustris. The sequence continues at coordinate 28,183 of JAAALK010000151.1, read as the reverse complement.
CGCAAATCTGAGCAATTAAGAAATTAGTGCTAACTGTGAGCAAGAAAAAAGAGTTTTGTCCAAAGAACCCATCACAAAGCCATTCTACAACAAAAACTACTTTAAACGATCATAGCAAGCCCTAGCGGCTTGCTTCAGACCATATAAAGCTTTATGCAATTTGAAAACATGTCGAGGAAACTTAAGGTTTTCAAAATAGGGGGGCTGCATAACATAGACCTCCTCCTCTATATATCCGTCCAGAAAAGCACTCTTTACATCCATTTGAAATAACTTAAAACCTTTTGATGCAGCGAATGCCAAAAGTATGTGAATGGATTCAAGACGGGCAACAGAGGCGAAAGTCTCCTCAAAATCTATACCCTCCTTCTAGCAAAATCCCTGGGCAACTAATCGAGCTTTGTTGCACACAACAACCCCATATTCACCTTGCTTGTTCTTAAACACCCACTTTGTGCCTATGGGGTTGCATCCTGGTGGCAGCTAACCTAGTGTAGAAACCCGATTGCGAACAAAATTTTCAAGCTCTTCTTGCATGACATTTATCCAATTTCCATCAGATAAAGCATGCGAAACATCTCTAGGCTAAAAGGTGGCAACAAAAGTAGACTCAGCAAAGACAGTGAGTGAACTAGCCTGAGAACGCAAAGATCTCATAGTGAGATCACCGATGATGAGCTCTGAGTGGTGATCATGCTGAACTTCTCGGGATCTTTGGTGATAAGATGTCACCACACCAGAGTCAGCAGAAGGTGTGGAAGTAGTGATCAGAGGTCTACCCTCATCCTCAGTCGAAGTCTCAGAAGGTGTGGGGTGAGTAGGCTGTGCAGAAGGCCCACCCTCATCAACAGTAGGAGTCTCATCATCTTCCTCGGAGAAGGACTCTCCAAGCTCATCATCACCAGAAAGATCAAAAGAAGGACTAAGCGAAGGCATGGACTCATTGAATGAAACCTCGCACATCTCGACAAGCTAGTGGGAGTCGAGGTTCCAAACACGGAAGCCTCGAGAATGCAAAGAGTAACCAAGAAAGACTCCATCCCACCAACGAGACTCAAACTTGTCCAAATGCCCTCCCTTCTTGATCACAAAGCACTTGCAGTGAAATGCTCGCAAGTGGCTCACCTTGGGATGTCTGCAAAACTACAATTTGTACGATGTCTTACCTAGGTAAGCTCTAAAAAAATACGGTTGGCAAGATAGCAAGCTGTGTTCATAGCTTCAACCCAAAAGTTCCTAGGAGTCCTATGCTCATCATGCATCGTCATGGCGATCTCGACCAGCGTGCGGTTCTTTCATTCCACAACGCCGTTCTGTGTGGGAGTGTAAGGAGCAGAAAACTGGTGTTCAAGACCGTGATCACTATAGAAGCTAGCGAACTGAGAATTCTTGAACTCAGAGCCATTGTCTCATTGAATTGCTCGCATCCGACCATTCTTATCATTCTTCAGCTTCAGGATCAAATCATGAACAAAATGGAAACCCTCATCCTTATACTCCAAAAAGAAAACCCACGAGAATCGAGAAAAGTCATCAACTATCACAAGCGCATACCACTTCCCGCTGACTGAACGTAGCCGAACTGGACCAACAGTATCCATGTGTAACAACTCTCCCGTGTACGAAGTAATAACCTAAGTCACAAGTGTGTGAGAAGTGGCAACCATCTTCCCATGACGATAGGGATGACAAACTAGATCCTTCTCCATCTTAAGCTTGGGTAATCCTCGGATGAGGTCCATAGAACTCAATCTGACTAGTAGATCAAAGCTCAAATGACCTAACCTCCTATGCCACCTCAGAAGCTTAGAAGAGGATCCAGCGATCAAATAGCGAGAAGGGCCAACAGAGCTAGTGATGAGGCCATCTTCCACTAATACCCACTGGCAAAGACGCAACAACCCAATTGGCCCAGTTGTAGTCGGGCGATGACCGTGTGAGCTTCAAAATAGTCCCACATTGCTTAATTTGGGAGGAGGAAGTCACCTTAAAAGAGAGAGCCACCCTTCCCCTATCGGACTAGTCTTTTGGGGCGATTGGGCCTCTTTCTAACTTGGTGTGCTAATGAACTGTTGGAATTCGGGCAACCTTAATTTGTTGGGCCTCGGCCAACCCCATTTGGGCCAAATCTATCATTTGGTATCAGAGCTGGGCCCACTTTAAGAGGGTGGGAATGATGAGGACATCCTCCACTAATACCCGCTGGCAAAGACGCAACGGCCCAGTTGGCCCAATTGTAGTCAGGCGGCGATTGTGTGAGCCTCAGAATAGTCCAACCTTGCTTAATTTGGGAGGAGGAAGTCATCTTAAAAGAGAGAGCCACCCTTCCCCTATTGGACTAGTCTTTTGGGGCAATTCGGCCTCTTTTCAAGTGGGTGTGCTAATGAACTGTTGGAGTATGGGCAATCTTAATTTGTTGGGCCTCGACCAACCTCATCTGGGTCGGATCTATCAACTAGAGAAATCAATCTGAAAAACCTTACCAAAGGGTAAGATCTGGCAAACCAAATATCCTCTAGAATCAACAACATAAGACATGCCCTTCTTAAAACGAACCTCTAAGCCCACCTCAAGAAGTTGCGAAACAGAAACCAAATTAAAACTCAAATTTCCAACCAAAGCAACATTCTTCAAGGAGAAAAGCTCAGAAATCCGAATTGAGCAAAAATTGTGTACCTTTCTATTGGTGTAAAAGATTACGCTAACAAGTTCTCGAAGATTAAGAACTAACAAACAAAGAGTTTGTGAAGCGGACTATTTCAAGCTTCCGAATAGGATAATAGCTTGAAGTAGTTCGAAGTTGTGTATTGAATATCTGAGTATTTGATGCTTATTACAGTGTGAGAATGGTGGTATTTATAGGTAAAAATCTTAAGGAAAATACCTTTTTACCCCTCAGTTACAACCGACGTAGTGGAAACTATTTCGGATAAGTCTTCTAATCTAATTAGAAAGAAGATAAGTCTTCTATCCTCGCTGGCAGCTATGCGTTCCGAAGATTGAACCTTCAAAGTTATACTTCGAATAGAATTCCGGACGGATTCTCCAAGCTTAATTATACTCGAGGCCGGAGTTAACTCTTGGACTTCGGTCTAGTAAATTGTCTTTGTATTATAAATTTAGAGACCCTGGGGATGAAGTATTTTCCCCCAATAGTAGCCCCTCGAATACGCTTCTCTAAGTGATCTGCAAAGTTATAGAAGTAGTATACGCAAGAATATATTCATGCTCAGGGGCTTAGTAAAATATACCAACCTTGGAAGTATTCATAAATTTACAAACTTCAAATCGACTTCCATGCCAACCAAAAACTTACCAAGGCTCAGGAGGAGAGAAGATAGTAATTGCCTTCGGTAGTATCAACTTTTGGCTCCGAGACGAGTATCAAACTTGGTTCCCAGTGAAGCCATTAATGCAGGTGGTATACGGACTGGGTCCTTCGTTGGTTTTATGCCAAAGTAGGAGCGGATAGCATCTTGGCCGGGCCTCTTGAAGACATCTTTTACCGGAGAGAAGCAGAGGTTCATCCGGACCTAGGTCAGCTCGAAGCTCGCCTCAACCCGGTACAAACAATAAGTCGACGCATGAGCATGCGAGACATAGCGGAGGAGTTCATCGGACTATGAATTCCACCCCTGATGGCCAACTAGCATATTAACATCGAAGAGAATCAAGAGGGTGGACTCCGAGATATCTCTTCAAGTGCTGTAGGTAATCCTGGAAACTCTGCAAAATGTTTTATATGCAATAATGTCATAAAAATGATTTAGCTAAAATAAAATCTTATATTGTAGCTCCACACGCCACCTTGACTCCGGAGCAAGTTGTACGGGCTTCAGAGAAGATCCTCGGAGCTCCTACGATCACCGAGAAGGAATGGAGGGTGAAGCTGGTGGGCAGCTCGGAGCGGCTCAACCGAGTATGGAGCGTACTCAGAGTTGAGGCTCCTTCTCTTCTGGACTGGAGCACGTCCGAGCTAGGTCCCAAGAAGAGGAAAGTTGAAGTCGGGACCTCAGCACCGACCAAGACACCCATGAAGAAGGTGGCCTAAAAGCCAAAGTTCGTCGCTCCTTCCAAATCCCCTACTCCGTCTTCGGAGTCATCTGAAGATGAAGGACAAGTAGAAATATGGAGGGAGTTCGAAGCCCTCATTACCGGGGATGAAGGGATACAAACAGAGGCTGAAGTCCCCACCGAGGGTGACGCGGTGGCCGTGCCTATTGCTAAGGACAACCTCAAGCAGGCAGAGATTCAAAATGTCCCATCTGGCCAAGAATCTCCTGTTGCGGGAGAAGGCAGAGTCAGGACGATGAATGATCAAGTCTCGGGTCCGAACGAAATAATAGTTGCGGTTGTTGGAGAGGTTTTGGCAGCTAATCCTTCAGTTCCAAGATCGGAGTCTGAAGAGGACTTCGAAGAGGTGTTCGAGCCTCCAAGTAGTCCCGTGCTCATCTGGCGGCAGAACATCAAAGGTAAACTTCAGTAGAGTACTTTTCTTTCTTTTTGCGTCCTGCAAAATTTATGCAATATATAATACCTTTGGCCTTTACAGGATCAACTCCCATGGAGATGACCCATGCCATGAAGACTACACCAGAGGCTTCTAAATCTCCGAAGCCAACCCCGGAGGTAGCCATGAAAATGGGGCCTAGGAAAGGTAAAGGTAAGGGGGAACCTTTGCCTGCTCCGACTCTAGGATGGACCCCATCGGAGTCTACCGATGGAGGCCAATCTACGAAAGGGGGCCAATCTACGGAAGTCTCCGAAGATGCGACGCTGCGCTTTGGCCCTTCTCCGAGTGAAGATGATCATAGAGCCTTGTCAAGGCTCCATCACCTAGCTCCTTTTCTGGAGCGAAGGACTAGACTTCGGATTTTGCTAGAGCCTCTAGCTCGGGCTAGTCGCGAGGTTGGGGAGACTGACTTGGTAGCCATTCTCAGGGAAGCTGAGGGATCGGAGTTGGACGCGGCCTTGGAGCGGGCCGCCTACCAGGTACGAATTATCTACAACAACAGAGTTAGTTTAAACATGTAAATAGATTGCTTACATTGCTCTTTTCTTCCTTCGAAGCAAATAGCCTTGGCTCGAGCTACGGCCATATCAAATGAGCGGGAGTGTAACAAACTCAAAGAGAAGATAACAACTCTTCAGGGGAGTCTTGTTAGCTCCGAGTTTCAGACCTCTAGCTTGGATGAAATGGTGGCCCTAGAAAGAAAAGCCATACTTGGCTTGGAGGCTGCCAACTGCAAGCTCGAAGCTGAACAGATCGTGCTTCGGGCTGAAGTGGAAAAGCTACGGAGGGATTAGGCAACTACAGGGGCTGAGGTGGTCAAGCTCCGAGAGGAGCAGCTGAAGTTGATGGAGGAGGTCAACAACTTACTCGGACAAAAGAATTCTTTGATTACGGAGGCAGCTAGGCTCTCATCCTTGATAGACGGGCTGTCTACGTCGAAGAATGCTTTGTACGAAGACAAGGCAAAGTGTGAGAAGGTAGCCTTAGAAACCATGGACAACCTTCGAGGCACCCTGGAGTACTTTGGCACTTCTTGGACTTTACCTTCGACACGCGATATCCCTCTACTATGAAGACTCAAGATGATCCAAGCAGCAACGAAGACCATAAAGACAAGGAGTATTAGGTATGGAGAGATCTTCGGCCAAGCAGCTGCCCTCGGACTGCTTCGCTACTACGAGGATTTAGGGCTATATGTAGCACCAGAACCTGAGGCAACTCCTGTCAACTTCGGCGATGACCGGCTCTTAACTCCTTCCATCGACATGACTACAGCTTGGGAAGCCTTCTAACCGTCTTGGAGAGCTAAAGGCCGATCGGCGATCAAGACATGGATTGACGAAGGACTTTGCCAAAAGCAAGGGCAGTCACAACCTTCGAGCAACCATCCTCCTTCGGACCCGAAGGTCTAGTTCTCTTTAGGGCCCCGATTATGTAAAAACTTATGCTTTTATCTTTTATGAATGAAAAAACTTATTTGGAAATGTTTTTAGGCTTTCCAACCTTTTTTGGATGATCTCAAAATGCTAGGGGTTAACGAAGAGCTTTGCCTACTATGGGCTACCTTCGAAGCTCTAAGACCTCACAAACGCCATTGATTTTTAATTCCTCGGGGAAGCTCCGGTGAAGTTATGCCTGATATATGTAAAGACGTATTATCTTATATTAAAAAGGAGGAAAAAGAAGTTAGTTTAGAAACTTCATCTTCTGAGGACATTGAATGGTCTGATGAAGAAAATGCTGCTGAAGAGCGAGTAGAAAAGAGCCTTGAATGACATCGAAGCTGGGAAAGAAGCCCCGAATGACTTTAGACCTAGGCCGAACTTTAGCAAGAGCAGAAGGACTTTCGAGCTTCCAAAGGAGGGAAGAGGGTTAAACGTAAAGTTATTAAAACTCCTAGCTCCGGAATGAGTCGCCTTCGAAGTCGTACTAGTTCTAATAGTATCTCTAGGGATCGAAGAGGTCTTTGTTTCCTTCTAGGTATAGACATAGATTTTTCATGATGTAATGTAATCTATTTGAATAATAAAGGTTAAAGTTTCAAAATTGTCTCCCTACTTGTCAGCCCCTCTTTGGGTGTAAGAAACTTCGAAATATGGTCGAAGGTGGTTACGCGCAACGAAGATAACATTAGTTAGGAGCATAATTTTGGAGGCTCAGAGCCCCTTATCATATTAAATATTGACTAAGGTCAACAATGGTCACTAAAGACCTCGAAAATATCTTCGACTCTACTAATTCGGAGTCTGAAAACTGGTAACTTAGTACCTTATTGTTTGAATGTAGTCACTTCGTACTCTTTTTCGGATACCTTAGCACCCGATAAAAATGGTCGCTTTGGACTCTTTTTACAGACATTATAAGCTATCAACTCGAAGTCTGTTCTATTTGATCTCCTTTGGCTCTTTTTACGGATGCTATCAAACCGGTGGTTTGGAATCCGCTTTGTGGTCTCCTTGGACTCTTTTTATGGATGCTTTCAAGCTGGAGCTTGGAATCCGTATCATTTGGTCTCCTTGGACTCTTTTTACGAATGCTTTCAAGGTAGTGGTTTGTAATCCGTTTTTTTTGTGACTTTCCCGCCTCATAGGAAGCTTCGAACCGATGGTTTGAAGTCCGTAAAATTGGTTCAAATGAATGACACTTCCCTCACAACCGACTCCATTCCTCCAGTGCGTCCACTTGAAGTAGGGAGTGTTTGAAAGGTAGGCATTATCTGAACCATGAGCTTTATTTATTCAGAAGGTATTTACAGATGATTACAAGGATCTCCTATGCAAAATATCGCTTTAGGTGCTCCGCATGCTAGGCATGCTTTAATTCTTCACAATCTAAATTAGCTAGCTTAAAAGAACCAGGGCATCTTGAACGTAGAATGATATATGGATCTTCCCACTTATTTCCTAATTTAGCTGGTGCTATTATGCTTTGCAAAACTAAATGACCTGGTTTAAGCTCATTAAGCTTAACCTTCGGGTCAAACCAAGTCTTCGTTTGATGATGATACTTCGACAAATTTGCAATAGCTAGAAGCCTTGTTTCTTTCGTTAAATCTAGTGAAGCTTGCCTTTCACCTTCTATTTTAGGTTCGGTGATGCGAAGAGATCCCCCTTTGAGCTCCGTCGACATCATGACTTCATCTCCGAATAATAATCTGAAAGGAATAAAACCTGTGGACCTCGTTTGAGTGGTCCAAATGGACCATAAAATCTTCGGGAGTTCCTCGGTCCACAGCCCTTTTGCCAATCCTACTATCCTTCGATTCAAGCCTGATAAAATATTACCATTAGCTCGTTCGACAGCTCTATTATACTGAGGATGACGCACGGCTGCAAAACACATTTCTATGCCAAGGTCTTCGCAGAACTTCCTGAAGGGTTCTACATCAAATTGGGTCCCATTGTCGATTGTGAGCTGTCGAGGCACTCCCAACATGCATATAATATTCTTCCAAAAGAATTTTTGTACATTATTTGAAGTGATAGCTGTGAGGGGTTCTGCTTCGACCCACTTGGAAAAATATTCAATTGCTACCACTGCAAATTTCAGACTTCCTTTTGCTACTGGGAAGGGGCCAATGAGATCCATGCCCCATCTGGCCATGGGCCAATCTGGAGCATAAAATTGAAGAGTTGTTGGCGGACGATGACTTCGTCTTCCCATCCATTGACAACCTTGGCAAGTGCGGACTAAGGTCTCCGCATCAGCTACTATCGTAGGCAAATAAAGCCCCTGGCGAAGTGTTTTTCTTGCTAAAGCTCGGGGGGCAAGATGGCTAACACAAAGGCCTTCATGAATTTCTCGGAGTATCTCTTGGCCTTCGGCTTGAGAAATACATCGGAGTAGGAGGGAACATACTCTGGCCTTGTAAAGAATACCGTTGATAACATGATAATTCCGAACTCTTAGCTGCAAACTTGAAATCTATGGCCCTTAAGGTAGGCTTGTTTCGTCTTGCAATAATTGCATGATTGAAATCCGCCAGTCGGTGTTCGGAATGCAAAGAACCTCAGTAGGAGGAATTTGTGGCACCGAAGGCGAAGTAAGATCTTCATAAAAGGCTCTTTTCGGAATATCCACGGCTCCGGCTGCAGCTTTTGCTAGAGTATCTGGTTATGCATTGTCAGCTCTTGGTATACGTTGGATAGAAATCCCTTTGAATGCTGTTTCGATCTTACGGATCTCTTCCAGATATTTTGCAAGCTACGGATGCCGGACATGAAAACTTTTGTCAACGTGCCCTGCTACAATTTGAGAATCTGTTTTAATAACAACTCTTGTAGCATCCAGAGCACATGCTTTTCGGAGTCCTAACAAAATTCCCTCGTACTCCGCTATATTATTGGTGGACTTAAAGTTGAGCCTTGCAGAGTACATCGCTCTTTGCCCTGAAGGTGAAATTATCGCTGCTCCATTGCCTGCTCCAGATGGTTGGAAAGCTCCATAGGAGTATATGGTCCAAATTCCTTCGCTTGATTTTTCCGGAGCCCATATTGCAGATGGACTCCATTCTACTACAAAGTTTTCCACCACTCGTGACTTGATTGTTGTCCTTGCTACAAAGGAGATGCCGAAGGGTGTTAGCTCGACGGCTCATTTTCCAATTCTCCCCGTAGAATCTTTACTTCAGAGCATATCTCCCATAGGATAAGAAGTTGGTACAATTACATTATGTGCTAAAAAATATTTCGCAATTTCCTTGAAGCCATTATCAGAGCATAAATGAACTTCTCAAGCTCATATTATCTTGTTTTTGCTCCAGATAAAGCTTCGAATACAAAATATATAGGATTCTGCACCAACTTCCCATTGAAATCAACTTCTCTAACAAGGACTGCACTGATAGCGGAGCCGGTAGCTGCGAGGTAAAGAAGAAGTGTTTCATCTGCCACGGGCACAGTGAGTGTTGCGAGGTTGCTGAGATAATTTTTAATATCATCAAAATTCTTTTGGCACTCCAGTGTTCATGCAAAATCTTCGGACCCTTTTAATGCTTTGAATATGGGCAGGCTTAATTTTGCGGACCTTGCTAAAAATCTACTGAGTGTTGCAAGGCACCAAGTAAGCTTTTGTACATGTTTTAAATTATCCAGCGAAGCCATTATTTGTAATGCAATTATTGGAGTAGGGATATCTTCGATTCCTCTAATCAAAACTAGATACCCTAGCAACTTTCCAGCTTGAGCCCCGAAGATACATTTTTCGGGGTTGAGGTAGACTCCACACGCTCGGAGGCTCTCAAATGTTTGTACTAAGTCTAGGCTTTGTTGGTGCTTTAAAGCACTCTTTATTACAATATCATCCATATAGGCTTCTATATTGCGGCCTATTTGGTGACCTAGAGCCTTAGCAATTAATCTCGAAAAGGTTGTCCCAGCATTTCTCAAGCCAAAAGGCATTCATACATAGCAGAAGACTCCCGAAGGAGTTACGAAACTTGTTTTGATTTCATCTTCATGCTTTAACCAGATTTGGTTGTAACCAGAATACGCGTCGAGGAAGCTTAATAACTCCGAACCAGCAGTGGAGTCAACTAATTGATCTATTCGGGGCATGGGGTAGGGGTCACGTGGGCATGCTTTATTCAAAGATGTAAAATCAATACACATGCGCCACTTTCTAGAGGATTTCTTTTTGACAAAGACTGGGTTAGCTAGCCACTCCGTATGATCTACTTCCCTAATAATCCTAGCCTTCAATAATTTCTCTACTTCTGCCTTAGCAAGACTTGCTCTTTCTACTGATAACTTTCGAAGCCCCTGTCGAACAGGCCGAACCCCTGGGTTTACAACCAAGTTGTGTTCAATGATATCTCAGCTAACTCCTGGAATGTCTTCATCAGACCAGGCGAAGATGACTAAATTCTCTTCGACTACTTTTTCCAATGAAGTAGCGATTTCCGAAGGCAAATCTTTGCCGAACTGAAAGGATTAGTCTTTGACGTCTTTCAAAATAATCTTCGTTACGATTTCTCCTTCGGGACTTGGCCATGGGAAGGATTTCTTCGAAGATTCACTTGAAGTAGGGATATCCTCTGAATTGCCTTGCACATTATTCACTTGTCTTGGGTCGAGAGGGGGGCCATGACCATATTCTGCTCTTCACGCAGTGGCTTGATCACTGAAGACAGTGAGTACTCCCGCTTGCGTGGGCATCTTCATGCATAAATAATTATGGTGCGCCATAGCTACGAACTGATTTAACATGCCCCTTCCGAAGATGACATTATAAGCATAAGGGGCATCCACAACATCAAAAATTACTTCCTCCGTTCTTGCCAGGAGCCCCTCTCTAAAGGCAACCTCAAGACCTATTTAGCCGAGGGCATCAAGAGGAGGTCCTTCGAAGCCTTGAAGGTGATGAGTTGTGGGGAGAAGATGCTTCCTGGAGATACAGAGCTAGTCGAATGCTTGAACAAAGATAATATCTACCGAACTCCCGCCACACCAAGTCTCAGATCAAAGGCTTGTCTACCTCTTTGGTAGTCGATGCAGCACGTGAAGGGGTGTTGAACCCAGATCTCCTCAGCAAACTTCACTGGAAGTCGGTGTCGTCTGTAGCATAGCTGATGGCATACTTCGAACAGTATGCCAAGGCAGAGGAAGGCTGCCTCCGAAGAACCGTGACACCTGCACCAGCCCTTCGAGAAGTGAAGACGGAGCGTGAAGTCCCAACTTATCCGCAAGCCCCCTTGATAACTGCTTCAATGATCATATGTTGGGGAAGAATCACTTCTGCTCAGAGGTGTTAAATATTGCACCGTCCGCCCCGAAGATGCCTGTCAACTTTCAAGAAGCGCAAGCTAACAAGGCTGGTACCTCGAAGCCCCAAGAGAGAGTGGCTAGCAGGCACCAAAGCTTCTTCTGTTGTGTGCATGGTGAAAATAGAAGCCATGACACAAAAGATTGCAAGTCCGTATTGACCCTTCGGGGTGAGTACTTAGAACGAAGCTCAAGGTGAGGTACATTGGACCGAGCCCCTCCATCAGTGAGTTCGGAGCCTGTGCAAGCCTTGGCTCGAGCCAGCAACCTCGAAGCACCGATGCAACTCCCGATGGCCAACATTATTCCACCGCAGAAGCAGGAGGATCCCCAACATCGTGGCAAGCGAGTGGTTCTGCCCATCTCCGGAGAGGGGATCCTCGGTAACATGTCAAAATGGCATTGAAGAGAATATGTCTGCGAAGTAGGGCACATAGGGACCTCGAATTCGGTGGCAGAAATGCCCGAGTGGTCTCATGTACTTATTTCTTTTACTGCTAATGATGTTGCGGGGGTGAAATTCCCTAGTGCTGACCCCCTTGTTATATCAACCGATATAGCGGGAGTTGAAGTCCGAAGGATTCTGGTGGATGGTGAGAGCTCCGCAGATATACTCTTCGTCCAGGCCTTCGACCAGATGTGCATTCCCAGAAGACACCTACTTCTGGCAGCTCTCCACCTCCAAGGTTTCACAGGTCCTCCTCTCGATGCCCTCAGCCAAATAGGCGTCGAGGTTGCCTTCGGAGAGGGACCCCTAGCCAGGGTGTAGGAGGTTATATTCGACGTCGTTGATGCCCCGCATGCATATAATGCAATCTTCTGGAGGGGAATGCTGAACTAGTTCGAAGCTATAGCACATCATAACTATTTGTGTCTCAAAATACCCACGCATGGTGGAGTCCTCACTATTTCAGGAGACCAAGATGCAGCCCAAAGAGCGGAGTATGGCCATAGTACACCTCTGGACCCTCGGTAGGTGAATAGTGTGTCGGAGCACACGGAGGAGGCTTCGGAGTCTTCAGGCTCTTCGAAGGGCTCTTCCCTAAAGCCAAGCCCAGAAGGTGATGTGATCACTAAGATGATCCTGGAAGATGGCAAGGAATATCAAAACAATTTGGCAAGGGGCTACCATTGGGAAATAGCTACTTCGCTGGAGGAAGTAGTTAAAGAAAACTTAGATATCTTCACCTGGACTGACGAAGATATCCCCCGAGTTGACCAGAGCATCATCGAGCACGGTTTGCTTGTCAACCCGAAGGCTAGGCCAGTGCGCCAGGGGCTCCGTAAGTTATCCGCAGCAAGGGCAGACCTCGCCAAGGTGGAGATAGAGAAATTGCTGAGGGCCGGAATTATTAGGGAAATAGCCCACACGGAGTGGTTGGCTAACCCTGTTTTTGTGCAGAAAAAGGGATCCGATAAGTGGCTCATGTGCATTGATTTCACGTCATTGAATAAAGCATGCCTACGAGAGCCCTACACTATGCCCCGAATAGACCAGCTTGTGGATTCTACGGTAGGCTCCAAGTTGTTAAGCTTCCTAGACGCATACTCCGGTTATCATCAGGTCTGGCTAAAGCGCGAAGATGAAGCGAAGACGAGTTTTATAACTCCCTCAAGAGTATTTTGTTATGTTCGAATGCCTTTTGGCTTGCGGAATGCCGGAGACACCTTCTCAAGTCTTATAGCTAAGGCTCCAGGCCACCATATAGGCCGAAATGTCGAAGCCTATATGGATGACATTGTAATAAAGAGTGTTGTAAAGCACCATCATTGCCTAGACTTAGCTGAAACCTTTGAGAGCCTCCAAGCATGTGGAGTTCGTCTCAACACTGAAAAATGTATATTCGAGGCACAACCAGGAAAACTGCTAGGGTACTTAGTTTCGAGTATAGGAATCAAAGCTAGCCCGACGCAGATAAGCGCATTGCAAAGAATGGCTCCACTAGAAAATCTGAAGCAGGTCCAGAAGCTGACAGGACGGCTCGTAGCCCTCAGTAGATTCCTGGCCAGATCAGCCGAATGAAGCCTTCCAATTTTTAAAGCACTAAAGGGGTCTGAAAGTTTTAAGTGGACGCTGGAGTGCCAGAAGAGCTTCAATGACATTAAAGAATTATCTTGGAAATCTGTCAACATTTACTGTGCCCCTCCTAGAAGAAAATCTCCTTTATCTTGCAGCAACAGGCTTCACAGTAAGTGCAGTACTAGTCAGGGAAGTTGAACTTAAAGGAAAACTAGTGCAGAACCCAGTCTACTTCGTCTTAGAAGCTTTGTCCGCAGCAAAGACAAGATACTGTGAACTCGAAAATTTTTCATATGCTTTGGTAATGACCTCGCGAAAGCTAAGGCATTACTTCTTAGCACATAATCTCATCGTTCCTACCTCATATCCCCTTGGTGATATGCTTCGGAGTAAAGATTGTACGGGTAGGATAGGAAAATGGGCTGTCGAGCTAGCCCCCTTTGGTATTTCCTTCACGGCGAGAACAACTATCAAGTCCCAAGTCATAGCTGACTTCGTGGCTGAGTGGACTCCATCCGCAGTCTAGGCTTCGGAAGAAACCTCTGAAGGTCTATGGACATTTTTTTTTCTGATGGAGCCTATCAGGCATCTTGTGTCAGAGATGGAGCTGTGATAATATCGCCTGTAGGACTGAAAGTAGCGACCAGAGGGTGGGGTGAATGGGCACCTAAAAAATTATTTCGAATCAAATGGCCTTCTCCCAAAACCGAATGCACCTCAACAGACAATCAGCCCAAGCAAAACAGATCACAGGTACTAAAAATAATCTAGCATAAAAACGACCGATGTCCTAATCGAGAAGACACCAACACAGTGCTTAAAAGCAGATTAAAATCATTCACATAACAAATAGCATCTCCACAATGATTTCACCAAATTACAGATAATCCATCAAGAACATAAAGATATCCATCATTCACAGACATTTCATCCATCACAAGGTCAACAAGTAAGTGAAATAAAGTGTTTAGGCGAGTTCGTAAAGGAAGTACTAATCTAACACAAGCAACTAGTGCTGGCCAAAAATAGTTTACTAATCATGCACATCACTGAACGTAGATACAGATTAACAAGACAAGGCTTAAAATGTTCAGAGCGAACACTACCAGAAATTGCATTGATTTTCGAGCCTATACACTGCTTCACGTGAATTAACCAGCAAATGCACTATTTCTGCTTACCTTGATCGCCCGGACTGCTGCTTGTGCTGAGCGCCGATGGGTCCCACACCAGCATGTCCCGTCGCTGCGCCCTGGTTTCCTCGAGCTGGTGCCGAGTTGGTGAATCCCGCAAGCCACCGCTGCTCTCCTGCCAGGCTGCGCTGCTGATGCCTAGGGCCTAGCCACGATAGCTATGCCTAGGCTGCCTTGGCTCTTCTTCCTGGATGCGCACGGCAGCGTCTGCACGCATGGACTAGTACTGCTGCTATCTCGTGACTCAAGCCAATAGTTGTCTACAGCGTGCAGCTAGTGACTGGAAGAAGCGGAGAAGCAAACACAATGCAGCAGGTGGCGATTTCAGAGGAAAAGAAATGTCGGCGGCAGTGAATAGTGGAGACGTGGAACACACAGAAAAAGTGACCCTAAAATTGATTTCTGAAAAATGGGTAACCCTAACCCTTGGAATTGGGGCCTTTTTATAGGCAGCCCAATAAATGGGAAAAATCAAAATTACCCCTAGGGTTTAAATAGACGCTGAAAAAAATGGAAAAGACCGAAATGCCCTTAGGGTTTTTTACAGACTCGACTAACACAAACTGTGGGCCTAAAGGAAAAATAGTAATCCTAAATAAAGATAACTTGTCCTGATGCGGAGCTTTCATAGCAGCTACGACTTCGCCTCAGAATGGTAAGATCTGAGATAAGCGGTCGTCAGTTTTGCGCCGAAACTAACAAAGCATCGACCGTCTTCGCACCGGGTACCCAGATTGGGCCGGCCCGACTCCGCAGCTCCCTCAGCCCGGCAATCGCTCACCGCACGTGTACCTGAGTCAATCCCGGTCAATAGACTAGTGGATCCTCTGCTGCTCCTAGCCCATGTATTCGGATTGGGCCAGCCCAACTCTGCGGCCCCTCTGCCCGACAGTCGCTCGCTGCCCGTTTACCAGAGTCACATGCAGCCCAGACACAACAGGTCTTCTCTTCTCTTCATGTCCTCTTGACTTCCGTTGACAATCACTCATCACATCTGGAGCCATGAGGCCCATGCTCATCAACATGGCACCTCATCGCCGTCAGGGCAGAAGGTCATGTATTCTACGAGGCTCAACTTTAAGACCACCAACAATATCACAGAGTATGAAAGGATCCTGCTAGGCCTCTGTTGGGGGAAAATACTTCATCCTCACGATCACTACTGTAACAAGACATATGCAGGCTATTTAGCCGAAGCTCTCCAGCATCTAACTCCGGCTTAGTACTGGGTCAAGTTCGAAGGATCGAGGCGAACTCTAGTTCGGAGTATATCTTCGAATGTAGACTCTTCAAAGAACCTCCTTGCCAACTAAGATGGAAGACTTATCTTCTTTCTTATTAGATTAGTCTTTTACCATTTTATCCCTATTAAGGGTACCGAATAGTTTCTACTATGTCGGTTGTAATAGAGGGGTAAAAAGGTCTTTTCCTTAAGGTTTTGGACTATAAATACCCCTCGTTTTACCCTGTAATGATCATCGAATACTGAGTTATTCAATACACATCTTCGAACTGATGCTTTGAGCTATTATCCAATTCGGAGTCTTGAAATAGTTCACTTCACAAACACTTCGTTTGTTATATTCTAATCTCTAGAAACCTATTAGCGTAATCTTTTATGCCAATAGTTGGCGCCGTCCGTCGGGAACTTAGTCCAAAAAAACATCGTTGTCTACCAAGTTCTCAAACCATGTCTCCCAAGCGGAGTTCAGGTGGTAGTCCTACTCGGAGGTCCCCTAAGACCTCCGGAGTAAGATCTTCGAACACAGTCAAGGTCGAAGGATCTTCGGTAATTCCTCCACCTCAGACTCCCAAAGGGATTCCCCTTCCTCGAGCATACGGAGTTCCTCCCCTAAATCCATCTATACTTCGGCCAGCCGGAGTCCCTCTTCTAGCTCAGATTCCGCTTCGAACCGACATGTACAGTTCTCAAGACCCAAAAGGTCCTTCCAGAGGAGATGAAGATGGTCTTGGTGACATGGCCGCCCAAATGGCCAGTCTCTAAGCCAAAGTGGTGAGGTGGATGCAAGAAGTCGTAGATAGGCTTCATTCTCAAGCCACCCCGGTCATTCCCGAAGTGCCCCAAGATGACAAACTTCCTTATCCCGAAGCCCCGGAGAACGCTTCCTTCGATAGTGAGTCTCCACTGCATCCCGAGCTACAGAAAGTGCGCTTCGATCCTAAGTTTAAAACTTCGAAGCTCTGGAAATATTTTGGAGACGAGGACCCTGGGAAGTTCTCCTGTTCTTATGCGTTGGCAATTGAGGCCAGTGGAGGAGTGCGAGACCCTGGGAAGGGGTGGCTCTGCGGTGGTTTTGGTCCCTGAAGCCAGGGTCAATTAGAACCTGATAGCAATTAAGGAAGAAGTTCATAAGTAACTTTCAGGGTACCTTCGTACCCCCAATGTATATAGGAAGTCTTTTCCAGGTGAAGCAGCTGCCTGGATAGACTTTAAGACAATTCTTCAAGCGCTTCGCCAATACGAAGTCACAAATTCGAGGGCTGACTACATCCTTCCTAGATTATGCAGCTCGAGAGGGAGTTACCCATGCGGGCCTCCTTGATAAACTTCATCGGAAACAGATATCTTCTTTTGCTCAGTTGGTGTCTTATTTTGAAGAGTATGCTAGGTCAGAGGAAGGGTGGCTTCGGAGAACTGCTTCAACTCCGTCAATCCTGCAAGAAGTCAAGTTGGAAGTGAAGACTTCAACACCTTTACAGGGGCCTAACTTTGAAGTGCAGCATGACAGGCGTCGGGGGCAAAAGCATCCTCGTTCAGAAGTCTTGAACATTGCACCTCCACAGAAATTTGCCCCTAAGACTTCACAAGCTTCGGGAAGCAAGACCAGCGGCTGGAGGCCGCTAGGGAAGCCAGCTGGCAAAGCCCAGGCCTTCTTCTGCTGCGTCATGGTGAGAATCGAAGTCATGCAACTGATGCGTGCAAGTCTATACTCGCTTTAAGAGGTGAGTACCTTGAAAGAACTTCAGGTCGAGGCACTACTGACCGAGTTCCTACCGAGGTGCGTCCGGAGCCTGTCCAGGCTGTGGCACGTATAGACAACTTCGACCCTACAAGGCAACCTCCGGTGGTCAAGATTATGCCACCTCCGAAGTAGGAAGATGGTCAAGATCGAGGAAAAAGAGTAGTCCTCCCCATTTCTGGAGGAGGGACTCTTGGTAGTATGTCGAAGAGACAGCGAAGAGAATATGTCCGAGAAGTGGGCCATATTGGAACTTCTTCGTTCGCAGCTACCATGCCTGAGTGGTCCCATGTGCCAATATATCTTTCCGCAGATGATGCAACTGGCATAAAGTTTCCACATGCCGAGATCCACTTGTCATCACTGCCGACATAGCAAGGACTGAAGTCCGGATAGTACTGATTGACGGAGGGAGTTCAGTACATATTATCTTCGTCCAAGCCTTCGATCAGCTCTGTATATCCAGGAAGCATCTTCTCCCTGCAGCTTGTCCTTTGAAGGCTTCGAAGGACCCCCTCTTGATGCCCTCGGCCAAATAGGTCTGGAGGTCACTTTCAGAGAGGGGCTACTGGCCAGGACGGAGGAGGTGATTTTCGATGTTGTGGATGCTCACTGTTTTCGGAGATCAGGCTACTACGCGAAAAGCAGAATATGGTCATGGCCCCCCTCTTGACTCGAGACAAGTGAACAACGTACAAGGCAACCTGGAGGATATCTCTACTTCAAGTGAACCTTCGAAGAAGTCCTTCCCAAGACCAAGCCCTGAAAGAGAGATTGTAACTAAAGTTATTGTCAAGGACGGCAAAGACTATTCATTTCAGTTTGGCAAGGATTTGCCTCCAGAAGTCGCTACTTCATTAGAAAAAGTAGTGGAAGAAAATTTGGATGTATTTGCATGGTCCGAATAGGACATTACCGGAGTCAGTCGGGATATTATTGAGCATAGCTTACTTGTGGACCCGAGGGTTCGGCCTGTCCGACAAGGACTCCGGAAGTTATCTGCGGAGAGGGCCATCCTTTCTAAAGTTGAAGTGGAAATGTTGCTGAAGGCTGGGATTATCATGGAAGTAGCTCATGCGGAGTGGTTGGCCAACCCAGTCTTCATCATGAAAAAATCTTCTGGGAAGTGGCGCATGTGTATTGACTTTACATCCTTGAATAAAGCATGCCCCCGTGACCCCTATCCCATGCCCCGAATTGATCAATTGGTTGACTCCACTAATGGTTTGGAGTCATTAAGCTTCCTCGACGTGTATTCTGGCTACCATCAAATCTAGTTAAAGCGGGAAGATGAAATCAAAACAAGCTTTGTAACTCCTTCGGCAGTCTTCTGCTATGTATGAATGCCTTTCGGCTTAAGAAATGTCGGGGCAACTTTTTTGAGGTTAATTGCTGAGGCTCTAGGTCATCAAATGGGCCGCAATGTAGAAGCCTATATGGATGACATTGTAATAAAGAGTGCTCTAAAACACCAACATAGCCTAGACCTAGCAGAAACGTTCAATAGCCTTCGGGCATGTGGAGTCCGTCTTAACCCCGAAAAATGTATCTTCGGGGCTCAGGCTAGAAAATTGTTAGGGTATCTAGTTTCATACAAAGGGATCGAAACTAACCCTACTCAAATAACTGCATTACAAAGGATGGCTCCTCCAGAAAATTTGAAGCATGTGTAAAATCTAAATGGCCGCCTTGTAGCACTTAACAGGTTCCTAGCAAGATCTACGGAGAGAAGTTTGCCCATTTTCAAAGCATTGAAAGGGTCCGAAGATTTTGCATGGACACCGGAGTGTCAAAAGAGTTTTTATGATATTAAGAATTATCTCAGTAACCTCGCTACACTCATGGTGCTTGTTGCGGACGAAACCCTACTCCTCTACCTTGCAGCTACTAGCTCCGGAGTAAGTGTAGTCCTTGTCAGAGAAGTTGATTTCAATGGGAAGTTGGTACAAAATCTGGTCTATTTTGTATCCGAAGCATTGTCTGGAGAAAAAACAAGATACTCTGAGCTTGAGAAGTTCACATATGCTTTGATAATGGCTTCGAGGAAGTTAAGGCATTATTTCCTAGAACATAATGTGATTGTACCAACTTCGTATCTCTTAGGAGATATGCTTCGAAGCAAGGATTCTACATGAAGGATTGGGAAATGGGCTGTTGAATTAGCACCCTTCGGCATCTCCTTCGTGGCGAGGATAGCAATCAAGTCACAGGTGTTAGCAGATTTTGTGGCAGAATGGACTCCCTCCGTAGTATGGGCTCCGAAAAACCAAATGAAGGAGTTTGGACCATATACTTCGATGGAGCTTTCCAAGCATCTGGAGCAGGTGTCGGAGCGGTGATAATTTTGCCTTCAGGGCAAAGAGCAATGTACTCCGCAAGGCTCAACTTTAAGTCCACCAATAATATAGCGGAGTATGAATGAATTTTGTTAGGAATTTGAAAAGCACGTGCTTTGGGCTACAAGAGTTGTTATTAAAACATATTCTCAAATTGTAGTAGGGCACGTTGATAAAAGTTTTCAAGTTCGTCATCCCCAGCTTGCAAAATATTTGGAAGAGATCCGTAAGATTGAAGAAGCATTTAAAGGGATTTCCATCCGAAGTATACCCAGAGCTGAAAATATGCAAGCTGATACCTTGGTAAAAGCTACAGCCGGAGCTATGGACATTCCGGAAGGAGTTTTTTACGAAGAGCTTAGTTCACCTTCGTTAACACAGGTCCCTGAGAAACCATGTTGAAGAATATGGTTTTGATATTCCAGATGTGATGAGTGATTGTCAACGGAAGTTAAAGGAAGGGAGATATGAAGACCTGCCGTGTTTGAGGCGCATGTGACTCAGGTACACGGGCAGCGAGCGACAGCCGGGCAGAGGAGCTACGGAGTCCGGCTGGCCCAATCCGGGTACATGGCTAGGAGAGGTAGATGATCCACTGGTCTGTTGACTGGGTTTGACTCAGGTATACGAGCGGCGAGCGATTGCCGGGCTGAGGAAGCTGTGGGATCGGGTCGGCCCAATCCGGGTACCCGAGCCAAGACGGTTGACGCTTTGTCAGTTTCGGCGCAAAACTGACAACCTATGATTATTTTGTTTTTAGGGTATTAATATTTAGTTTTTAAGTTTAGATTATTTTTAGTTGAGTCAGGTGAGTTTTCTAAGAATATTTTAGTAATTTTCGGAATTTATTTTAGAGTCAGTGTTAATTTACCCTAGGGGTAAATTAGTCTTTTCATGTATTAGGAGTCGCCTATAAATAGGTCCCTATCCCCCATGGGGATAGATTACTGTTATTCTATTTTTCGTGAGATCAATATACAGTCCACCTTTTTCGCCGGCGTTATAGCAAATAGATGTACCTTCTTCCTTCTCCCTGGCCGAAGCAGGTTTTCTTCTCCAGCGCGCAGTCCCGAGGAACCGCATGTAGCTTCGTGCAGTGGGAAAGCAGCAGCAGCATGCGGGCCCCACGAGCTACCGGCTACTTTTTTGCCTTTTGCCTGCACATGGCAGTCTAGGCGCTGGCTGACGCAGGGGGCCCCATGGGTTGATTGAGCAGCACGGCGCAGTTTTTTTAGCGCTTGGCATTTCAGTAGAAGCAGCATGGGAGATGTTTCGTTGGCAGAGGCAGCAGCAGGTGGAGGAAACCAAGGGCGTCAGCTTTCTCTAGCGGGCCCCACGTACCAGCGGCAGCACGGAAGCAAACCTCCGGTCAGTAGCTTTTCCGCGTGGGCCCCCACATTCAACGGATGATGGTTGCAGCCCTAAGGCCGGCCGGCGTGCAAACAGAGGCGCTCCACAGCGGGAGTTTTTCCCACGACACACAGTCGCCCGATGACGCAGGTTAGTTTTTTAATCCCCTATTATTTGGTAGATCGGTTTTAGAGATAATCATCTATTAATCAATTAGCTGAAAATTTGTTTATATATTTCATGGGTAATTTAATCTGTCAAAATATATTTAGTACTCAATTACTTTAATTTAAATATTTTTTAATCTGCTCGTATAAAAAGAAAAATTTATTAGTAGTCACAATAATATTTTTATTCTAGTTTTTACATGAAATATTTAGGTTTATTTCGGAAATAATTTTTGAATAATTCATGCTTTATTCATTTGATTAGTATTTTTATTTCTAGACTGAAATATAAATATTTCATGATTTATCTAGGTGTTTTTATTTACTGCAGTATTCTTATTTTAGTCTATCTTTAATATCATTTTAATTAAGACACCGGTCATTTTTAGGATAGTCAACTTTAGTTCCAATAATTTGCTTTACTAATATTATTTGTCTGGTTAAATTCGTTTGGGTGTTGGTTTTAAGATATAGTTTAGCAAGAAATTTTTAAGCACCCATTCACCCCCCTCTGGTCGCTACTTTCGGTCCTATAGTCCCTCCTACGAAAGTTCTTTGCATTCCAATTACTAATTGGCGAAGTTCAATTATGGAATTGTTGCAAGGTGAAGCAAATTTGCCTGAAGGGCCACAGCTTTCGAGGTTAAAGCTCAGAATTCGAAATTATCATATAATCAATGGTATTCTGTACAAGGCCGGAGTATGTTCCCCTCTGCTCCGATGTATATCTCAAACCGAAGGTCAGGAGATTCTCCGAGAAATTCATGAAGGCCTTTGTGGTAGCCATCTGGCCCCTTGAGCTTTGGCAGGAAAAACACTTCGCCAGGGGCTTTACTGACCTATAATAGTAGCTGATGCGGAGAGCCTAGTCCGCACATGCTAGGGTTGTCAATGGATGGGAAGAAGAAGTCATCGTCCGCCAACAACTCTTCAAGTCATTGCCCTAGCGTGGCCCATGGCCAGATGGGGCATGGACCTTATTGGCCCCTTTCCAGTAGCAAAAGAAAATTTGAAATTTTCAGTGGTAGCAATTGAGTATTTTTTCCAAGTGGGTCGAAGCAGAACCCCTCACAGCTATCACTTCAAATAATATACAAATTTTTTTCTCGAAAATTATTATATGCCGGTTCGGAGTACCTCGATATCTCATAGTTGACAAATGGGACACAGTTTGATGCAGATCTTGTCATACAAATATGCTTTGCTGTAATGCGCCATCCTCAGTCTAACGGAGCTGTAGAAAGAGCCAATGGTAATATCTTGTCAGGGTTGAATCGAAGAATAGTAGGGTTGGCAAAAGGGTTGTGGACCGAAGAGCTCCCAAAGATTTTATGGTCCATTCGGACCACTTAAACAAGTTCCACAGATTTCACTCCTTTCAGACTATTATTCGGAGATGAAGCTCTGACGCCAACGGAGCTTAAAGGAGTATCTCTTCGAAACACCGAACCAGAAATAGAAAGATAAAAGCAAACATTGCTTGATTTAACAGAAGAAACAAGACTTCGAGCTGTCGCCAATTTGTCAAAGTATCAGCAGCAGACGAAGACTTGGTTTGACCTGAAGGTTAAGCTTAACGAACTTAAGCCGGGTCATCTAGTTTTGCGAAGCATTATAGCACCAAGAAAATTAGGAAATAAGTGGGAAGGTCCATACATTATTCTCCATTTAGGACGCCCTGGTTCTTTTAAGTTAGCTAATTTAGAAGGCGAAGAGTTAAAGCATGCCTGGCATGTGGAGCACTTAAAGCGATATTTCGCATAGGGGCTCCTTGTAATCATTTGTAAACACCTTCTGAATTAATAAAGTTCATGGTTCAGATGATGCCTACCTCTCAAACACTTCCTACTTCTAGTGGACGCACTAGAAGAACGAAGTTGGCTGTGAGGGAAGTGTCATTAATTTGAACAAATTTTTCGGACTTCGAACCACTGGTTCGAACTTCCGACGAGGTGGGAAAGTCACTGAAAAATAGATTCCAAGCCACCGGCTTGAAAGCATCCATAAAAAGAGTTGAAGGAGACCAAATAACGCGGTTTCCAACCTCCGGCTTGAAAGCATCCGTAAAAAGAGTCCAAGGAGACCACTGCGAATTCCGAACCACTTGTTTGATAGCATTTGCAAAAAAGAGCCAAAGGAGGACAAACAGAACAGAATTTGAGCTGATAAGCTTCGAATATCTATAAAAAGAGTCCAAAGTGACCAATCGTTTTGGATGGTAAAGTGTCCAGAAAATTAGTCCGAAGTGACTATTTTCAAACAAAAGGTACTAAGTTACCAGTTTTCAAACTCCAAGTAGTGGAAGACATTTTGTGAGATTTTGACCAATCTCTAAGTTGCTAAGGGGCTTCGAGCCTCCAAAATTGTACTCCTAATTCTTTTTCTTTGTGCCTAACCATCTTCGACTACACTTCGAAGTTGCTTACGCCCAAAGAGGGGCTGGGAAGTAGAGAGACAATTTTAAAAATCTTAATCTTTATCATTTCAACAGATTACATTACATTACGAAAAATCTGTGTCTATACCAAGAAGGAATCGAAGACCCCTTTGATCTCTAGAGCTACAACTAAAGCCGGAACGACTAGTTCCAGAGCCGGGAGTCCTGATAACTTTACTTTTAATTCTTCTCCCTCCGTTCGAAGCTCGAAAATCTTTTTGTTCCTGTTGAAGTTCAGCCCAATTTCGAAGTCGCTCGGGGCTTCTCTCCCAGCTTCGAAGTTCTTCATGCTTCTTTCCTTGTTCTTCAGCAGTACTCTCTTCTTCGGACCATTCAACGTCTTAAGAAGATGAGGTTTCCAAGTTAACTTCTTTTTCTTCCTCTTTAATATAAGATAATATATCTTTACGTATTTCGGGCGCAATCGCACCGGAGCTTTCTCGAGGAATCAGAAATCGAGGTCGTTTGTGAAGTTTTAAAAGATCGAAGGTAGCCCATAGCAAGCGAAGTTCTTCGGTAACATTTAATACTTCGAGATCATCCATACGAGGTTGGGAAGCCTAAAAACATGACAAATAAGTTTTCATTCATAACATATGAAACCATAATTTTTACATATTCGGACCCCTAAACAAAACTAAACCTGCGGGTCTGGCGGAGGCTGGCTGCTCGAAGCTTGAGACCGAGCTTGTTTCTGGCGAAGCCCTTCATCGATCCAAGCCTTGATCGTTGTTCGACCTTCAGCTCTCCATTATGCTTGGAAGGCTTGCTAGGCTGTGGCCACATCTTTGGAAGGGTTTAACAGCTTGTTGTCGTCGAAGGTAATAGGAGCCGCCCCCAAGTCTGGTGCTACTGATAGCCCTAGATCTTCATAGTAACGAACTATTCCGAGAGCAGATACTTGGCCGGAGAGTTCTCCATACCGAATACCCGTCGTCTTCATCATCTTCGCTGCTCCTTGGATCATTTTCAATCGTCGCAGTAAGGGGACGTTGTCACTCGAAGGTAGTGTCCAAAGAGTACCGAAGTACTCTTAGACACCTAAAAGATTATCCATGACCTCCGCAGCTACCTTCTCCGACTTCACATTGTCTTCAATTAACGCATCCCTTGATGAAGACAGCTCGTCTACCACAGAAGATAGTCTAGCTGCCTCCGTAGCCAAAGAGTTCTTCTGGCTAAGTAGGTTGCTGGCCTCCTCCATGGCTTTCGTATTTTCTTCTTGAAGCTTAACCAGCTCAGCCCCCGCCGTTGCATGCTCTGCCCGCATTTTCTCTATTTCAGCCTGAAGCACAATTTGTTCGGCTTCGAGCTTCTGATTTGCAGCCTCAAAACCAAGTCAGGCTCTCCTCTCCACTGCAACAATCTCGTCCAAGCTGGAGATTCGAATTTCGGAGCCCTCAAGACTCCTTTGGAGGGTAGTAATCCTCTCCTTAAGACGAATACTTCCTCGCTCGTTCGAAACAGCAGCAACTCGAGCCAATACTATTTGCTGCGAAAAGAAAAGGCAAGGTGAAAAATTGTTCATAAGTTGAAATTAATCTTCTTTTTGCAGATATTTCATACCTGTTGGCGTAAAAGATTACGCTAACGGGTTTCTGAAGATTAGAAACTAACAAACGAAGTGTTTGCAAAGGAAACTATTCCAAGCCTCCGAAAGGATAATAACTTAGAATAGTTCGAAAGTGTGTATTGAATAACTTGTATTCTGTGTCCTTTGCAAGGTGAAAACGGGGGGTATTTATAGGCCCAAATATTAAGGAAAAGACCCTTTTACCCCTCTAATACAACCGACATAGTGGAAACTATTCGGTACCCTTAATAGGGCTAAAATGGTAAAAGACTAATCTAATGAGAAAGAAGATAAGTCTTCCATCATAGCTAGCAAAAAGCTCCCAGAAGAGTCCAAGTTTGAAGATATACTCCGAACTAGAGTTCTTCATTATACTTCGAACTTGATTCAATGCATCTCCGAAGTTATATGCTGGAAATCTTCGGCTTAATCACCAGTCTTTATCTTGTCACTGCAATAACCCTAAAGATGGAAATATTTTCCCCCAATAGTAGCCCCTCGAATACGCTTCTCCGCTAAGTCTGCAATGTTAGGAGAGCAGTATATGCAAGAAAAATAATCATGCGTAGGGGTTAGTAGATTTAAACCATCTCCGAATAATGTGGAGATGTAACTTTGAGTCAGTTTCTAAGAAAATTACATTCGAAGCAACTTAGAACTAACTCGAAAAGTCTGAAAGCCTTTTTAGACTTAGAAAAAATAGTCGTTAACTTCTTTCTTCTAACGGAAGTTACGCAATGCATTAATTCCGGAGCAAGGTAACGGTCAAGAATGCGAAACGGCATAGGCAAACGGTAAAAAATCGGGGTCTAGGCTATAAATAGAGGGCCCAAACCCTTCTTGAGTACCTTTCCATCGCTTTTGTGCAAACAAGTCATCAACCGAGCCCTAGCCTCCATTCTTCCTCCAAAGCAATCCACGAGATCTAATGGCGAAAACTAGCTTCAAAGGTCCCGGAGCGGCTTCAACTTTGGCCCAGCAGCAGGCTGCGGCAGCAGCGGCGGCTGCAACATTGGCGGCGACGACTCTGACACCAGCAATGGCTACAATGGCGACGGCGGCAGGAAATCCCCAAAATGTTGGCCCCCAAGACCTCTTCCCGGCGTCGACAAAGTACACGGACCAATCCTATCAACTGGGACCTTCAACCTGCAAAAGAGAATCACTTGCGGCCACAGTAGAAGGCAAGATCACTTCCGAGGTTATGATTCGCAAACCTGGGAAGGAAATCATTCCGTCACCGAGACCCGGAGAAGTGGTCGTCTTCGAAGCGTTCTTCGAAGCTGGTTTGGGGCTTCCGGCGGTTGACTTCTTGGCAGAGGTATTGGACTTGTTCCACGTCACTCTCCCCCAACTCTCTCCGAATGCGGTAGCGCGTCTTGCCATCTTCGAATGGGCGTTGCGGGCCGAAGGTTGTGAAGGAAGGGCGGAGATCTTCGCAGCACTGCACAGAGCTTCGTGCCAACCGAACACCTTCGTAGGCCCTAGAGGTGAGAAGATGGTAGTGGCCTTTGGAAGCATCAACTTCAAACTTCGGGACGAGTATGCTCTTTGGTTTCTTGCCAAGGCCATCAATGTAGATGGTACACCGACTGGATCTTGAAGTGGTTTTACGCCGAAGTTGGGGCGAGTAGCCGCCTAGCTGGACCTTTGCAAGATATCAACTTCCGAAAGGAAGCCCTTGTGCACATGGATCCAGGCCAACTCGAAGCTCGTCTGAGCTTACTTCAAAAAATCCGTCACCGCTTGAGTATGAGAGACTTAGCCGAAGAATTCCTCGGGCTTCAAATCCCTCCCCTGATGGCCAACTGGTCGATCACTTTCGAGGAAGATTCAAAAGGCGGTCTTCGGAAAATTTCTTCAACTTTGAGCCCTACAGGTAACTTCGAAAACAACATATACCATGTATATTTATTCGAAGAGTTAACTAACTTAAATTATTTTTCAGCTTCTTCAGCCCCTATAACTTCGGAGCAGATAGTACGGGCTTCGGAGAAGATTTTAGGCGTCCCAACTCCGACCGAGAAAGAATGGAGAATCAAATTGGTTGGTACAGGGGAACGATCCAACCGAGTATGGCGGCTGCTCGGAGTTGTTCCGCCCCCTCTGGTGGATTGGGTGCCTTCGAAGAAAGGGCCCAAGAAGAGGAAAGCCAAAGTTGGAACTTCGAGCTCTGCCAAGACTCCGGTCAAGAAGGTGGCTCGAAAGCCAAGAATTCCTGCGCCTTCGATCCCAAGAGCTTCAATCTCCGATTCTTTGGAGGATGAAGGCAGGTTGCTCGTGAGCCTGATTGACGAGGATGCAGCCCAAAAAGATACAAATATTGAAGATGCTGCGAGCGTGCCGGAGTCTCAAGTCAACCTCGAACAAATGAGGACTCCGGCTGCTCAAGAAGATTTACCTCAAGACAGAGCCCCTGTGGATGAAAGCGAAGTCAAAGTTACTGCGGCTTCGATTCTGGGCGAAGTAACAACGGCTGCTCAAGAAGATGCTCCAACGGTCGAAGTTTTGACCGTTGACTCCGACGAAGACTTTGGAGTCGCCTTCGACCCGCCGAGCAGCCCAATGCTTACTCGTCGCCAAAATGTCGAAGGTAAACTTCGCATAATTCTTTTGTTCTTTTTCCCTGCGAAATTATATAATGTATAATACCTTTGTTTTTACAGGATCCACTTCCATGGAAGAGGTCCGTCCCGAAGATATAATTCCTGGACCTTCGACAACTTCGGAGCCAATTCCAGGAGCCACTCAAATGGGGCCTGGAAAAGGCAAAGGGAAGATGGACCCCCTCCCTGCTCCGAGCTCAGGATCAACTCCATCTGAGTCAATAGACGAGAGCCAATCTATTGAGG